>JAMLFT010006542.1:5126-15915 GCA_026544285.1 Pachyrhizus erosus
TGTTTTTGATTCTAAATTTTCCAAAAAATCCTATAAATTAGTATATATTTTCCTTCTTCTATTCCTATATTTTCTTTTAGTAGAGGTAGTAAATTTCATTTCTACTATCAATACAAACAATCATATCATATAAGAATATTAAAATTATAGTCAAACATCATACCACTCAAAATAATACACATTGAAAATGACAAGATATGAACAAAATGTGATTTTTCCAAAATTTTCTTATTTATAATCTAATATCTCCTTTTATTTTTTTGTTCATATTCAAATTTGATTCTATCTTATTTAAGTAAAAAATATTAAAATTTAATTGGGACATTTATTCATATTCCAAGAATTATATATAAAAAATTAAGAAAAATGGCAAAATCGTCTTTTTCAAATAATTTTATTTCTATTACCCTTTCTCCCTTTTCTTTTTTTCCTTCTTTTTTTTTATGATTTTCTATTACTTTATTTATTATTCTGGTTCAGTTTATTTTAAATTAATAAAATAATTAATTTTTTCATTTGCATCCCCCCTCTGTTTACTCTTTGTACCCCTCAATCTACTAAACTCGCCCCCTTTTTCTTTTTCTTCTTCTGATGCTTTCTTCTTCTCTTACATCTGCTCATTCTCTCCATCCCTTTCCCTTTTCTCTTTTTCATTAATTTCTAATCTCTCATTTATATCTATATTTAATTAAATTAGTATCCTAAGATAATTTAAATTGAAACTTACCATTTAAATGGATAATTATTCAAACGCAAGAAAGTTCTTGGCAATGAATACCAAATTCTCAAATTTGATCCAATCTTTGAAATTTCAGCTTCTGTTCCTTTTAAACAAATTCAAAAACTTCATTTCTGACTTTAGAAGCTATCTTAATGGAGTTTTAACTCACTAGGTTCAAGTTTGGAATTAGAAATTTGTTTCGAATAGTTAATGGAATTGTGAATTCGAATTCTACTCTCCCAACCAAATTCTAGTGAAATTATAATTCCAAAACATAATTACTATAATTCTAAAGCTACTGGTAAATGAAATTTGAAGGAAAATGGTCCCTCCTACCTGTTTCGAAGCTTTTCGGCAAAGAATTTGAATACTCCGTTGAAACTCCTGCAACAAACCCAAATTCGTGATTCTTCCGGTCTTTTTCTCAATTATTGTACCCGAATAAAACTTGGATCTCGACGAAAGTATCTGGAATTCAAATGGAGAAAAAGGAGCTGGATTCGCATATGAATTCGAAGATTGAATTCTTCGTTTTTCTATTTTTCTTCCTCGTCGGGTACTCCTTATATAGCAACCTCTGACTGCCTAACTTGCTTTATTTTATTCACACGGTATAGGCGCAACTATCTGGAGCAAGACTAGACCAAGGAGTAGCTAGTGTGCAGTGGATGACCATGGCAGCTCAAGGAAGAAGTTGAGTGAATAACTTTAATGATGGTTCGCATTTTTAGCAATACCTTATGTATAATTTTTTTGTTTAAATTTTCAGCGATGGGTCTAGCAGTCTAATGACAACCCCCTACACCCCTCATTCTCTCTCCACTCTCAGATTGTGTCTTTGAATCTAATCCATCCCAATTTTTTTTCTTTTTTTTTCACTTTTGTTATATATTTATTATTTTTAATATATGTATAAGCGGAGGTGTTTATATAGCACCTAGGAGGACTAGCTCGAATGACAACACAAGTCTCCCTCTCTCTGGTCCTAGGTTGAACCCAGGCTGACTTTTTTTTCTTATTTTCCCTTTCTTTTTTTTCTTATTTTCTTTTTCTTTTTATTTATTGTTTCAATTTTAAAAATTATGTTTTTGATTCTAAATTTTCCAAAAAATCCTATAAATTAGTATATATTTTCCTTCTTCTATTCCTATATTTTCTTTCATCAAATATTTATTTTATTTTGATAAATTTATTTATTTCATTTATCTAAATATTTATTTATTTGTATTTAATTAATAAAATTATATTTTTTACTTCTAAAAATTTAGATTTTGATTCTCTAATTTTTATTCTTTTCTTCTTTTATTTTTTTTATTTCATCTAAAATATCTAAATTTATTTTCTATTTAATATCAAACTATTTCTATTGATTTATATTATTATTTAAGCTTATTTTCCTTCAACTTGACTAATTATAATTTCTCTCTCTCCATATTATCTCCTAGATAATATTTCTTATAAATTTTAAAATTTTAAGTCTTAATTGGACTAAACTAAAATATTTAAATGAGAAAAGATAAATTTTTAAAAATTATAATTTTATTATATTAAAAGAAAGATGTTACACAAAAGAAGAATAAATATAAAAAATTAGAAACTAACATTTTAAAAAATGCTACTTGAAGTAACATTTAAAAAAAAAACATTAAAAGTTACTAAAAAAATTTATTTATTAACAACAAAAGTAATTTTTCAACAAGTAAAAAAAGTTAGAAACTACCTAAAATGTCTTGTCAAAACATAGTTTTAATGTACCGTCAATATCATTATTATATTATCAATTAATTTTTATTACTTAACAACAAAAAATATAATAAAAAAATTTGAATATTTAAAAGACTAAAAAACTTAAAATGATTGAAATAAAAAAGATTGTTTAAACCATATCTTAATGTTAAAAAGATAAAAATATGTTTTTATTTCTTTTAAAATTTTTGAAATTTAAGCTTAGTCTTTTAAAAAAAAGTCATCCATTTTTTTTATTAATTTTAAAATACATTATTTTTGGTCTTCAAATGTTATTTAAATCATTGTTTATCTTTTTATAAAACACTACAAAAACACTTTGAGGATAAAAAATGATATGTTTCAAAGTTAGAGAGATAAAAAATAGACAAAAAAAGTTTAAAAAATCAAAATCAAATTTTCTAAATTTTTGAGGGACCATTAACTAAGTCATATCAACATACATGTCAAAAAATATGTCAACCATCATGTCTTTATATAGTGTCATATTAGCAAAGTTAAATACTTGATGGATGATTGACAAAAGAAATAAAATTGAACAATTGAATGACTTGAAATACCCAATTTACACAAATAAAATTCAAGAAATCAAAATCACACAGTTGTGATACTTAAATGATGATAACGTAATTATCAAACCTAATTGTTAACATATAATTATAAAGATAAATATTTCATATATTTATTTTATACTAACAAGAAAGATAATAATTAATCTATTAGTACATGATATCAAATTGGTTAAAGTAATATTAGACAAGAAACACTAATGACACTCTTTTTAACACTTTCTATGCTATTGATTTAAATTTATTGAAAATTACCAATTTATTGGTTTAACACTTTGTGATTTAAAAAAAAAAATCAATTACAAAGAAAATATTAGAAAAAGAATATAAGAAAGAATGTTGTTATTATTTCTCATATTAGATAAGGCACAATATCTACTTAAATATATAAATTATATTAAATATTTGAATATAAAATTACAAACTAGAGTAATTTTTTTGGGTTATTAATTTTTATATTCTTTATAAATTTTCTAACTGATTTTAGTTTCTCAAAAAAAAAAAAAAAAAATTGTGTTCCATTTTTAGTCCTTAAAAAAAATTGTTTCATTTTTAGTCTCTAAAAAAAATTTTGTTCTATTTTTAGATCCTAAAAAATTCTACATCAAAATTAAAAAAAAATAAATAAATTTTTTTAAGAATTAAAAACGAATAAATGTTTAATTATAAAAGACTAAAAATAAAAATTTATAAAAAAATAAGATAAAAAAACATAATAAATACTTTTTTTATGAAACTGTAAGTTGCTTTTATAAGTGGGATTTAGATCATCTAAAATGAATAACAGTAAAGTAAGTAACCTTAATCATTTATAAGAAAATTAACAGTTGTAATAATAATACATGTATGTATGTGCACGAATACCAATCATTGATAACTGTTGATTTTCATATCAACAATTGAAATTATTCATTTTATTTTCTGAAGTGAGTAACTCACTTTAAAATAATTGGATCCAATTAAGTGTTTATTACGGTAATTCCAAAACAATTAAGACCTCAATTATGCATAACATAATATTATGAGATATATTGGGAAGACAGTAACACAATAGCGAAGGTTGGTTACTTGGCTAGTTTTACTAACTAGTTTCAACTTGAAGATACTTTTCATGAATCATCTTAAATTGTTTTAAAATATTTTTAAAAATAATTACATCTTAGTAATATAACTTTCTAACTTGATGATATTTTGTACTAAATAATAAATTTAAATACCTTTTTAGTCCCTATTAAATTAATAAATATAATTTTAGTCTTTATAAAATTTTTGTTTTGATTTTTATTTTTTAAAAAATTATAATTTTATTTTTTATTTTTATTATTATATAACACTCATTAAATACTTATTTGTTTTATAAAAGATCAAGTGATTATCCTAAATAACATGACTAACATTCATTAGTGCTTGTAGTACAATATCAACATATGATATTTTAAAAACAAATTAAATTTTTAAAATAAATATTATTCATCTACCTTAAAATGGACATTAGGAACAAAATTAGTGATTCCAAATTTTGAATAAATTAAAATTAAAAATATTATATAAGAATCAAAACAATTTTTTATTTTATAACTATTTTAAATAATAATTTTAAATTTTAGGAGATAAAATAATAGAAAAATTATAAAAACTAAATAAAAATATAATTTTTTATAGAGATTATATTTAAATTTATATTTTATATTAATATTATTTATTTTAAATTATATATTGTAATATATACAGAATGTAGTTGTATATGTCTTTAATTCTATAATATAACCATATAAAACATTAAAACTGATATATTATATGAATAAATCATGTTGATCTCATCTAATTTTTCATATATTATATAATGATGATTGGTGAGATTCGTGTTCAAATAAATGATTTTACCCCAACTTTCAATCGAATAAAAAAAAAATATAAACCCGTGCAACACCCCTAACAATAGGCTTAAGATGAAAAATTTCCAAAAGATAAAGGCTTCTGCATAAATTCGCATAAAAACAAAAGAAATGTAATTTGTCCACTTAAATGATATATAGTTGCTCAGAAAAGGTACTATTTATTAGGATAAGAAGTTCATTAAATTTGGGGTGCAAGTGTGTATATTTCATTGGTTACGCGCACGCAACGAATTTAACTTAGTGAGATAATTTAGATTGAAGGATATGATGAAGATGAGGTGAAGCCCGAGCCAGTAATTGAAATGAAGTTGATGAAGTACAAATCATGCAAATCAAAGTCAAAATATGGAACACCAAAGTCACATCCAAAGCCTATTCTTAACGTAGAGAGTTCTACCCACAACAAAGTGGGAGCTTGGTGGCTATACGCGTGCGAAAAAAGGAAAATTATTACAGACTTTTCTTTATCCTGATACACGTTGGAAATCTATGAAAAAAAAGAACAAGACTAGATACCTGGCATGTATAGGATGAATCAAAGATAAATAAAGTGAATAGACTTATGCTTTTTAGTGAATTTTAATGATTATGTCTAAAACCCCTTCAAACAATTCACGTACGTAATAATACAAGAGAAAGACTTTTTCATCCATTTTATCTTGTATTATTCCTTGTGGTGGATTGATACCCCATACGATTTTGGTGACCACTTTCAAATAGCAAAATGATAATTATATAGCCAAACCCTATTGGTTCTGTTTAATAGTATCCAAACACTTACTTTGTATAAAAGCTTGTGCTTGATTCTCATTATCAACAAAAATATGTCTTGTCATTGAAGGATATTGTGTTTTTCTCCATTAACAAAAATATCATAATGAACCTTATAAGGGGGAAAAAACGACAGAGAAGAAAGGGAAAAAAGATAGCAGAGAACATTTTAAAAGGTTGAATTTATGTACTCCCCATTTTAAGTTTAACCAGTTGAGACTAAAGAAGATAAACATAAATATTTATTTTAGTTACAGAAAAATTATATTCATGTTTTTTGTTTATATTTAGTCCAACCATTTATTTACTTATTTTTGTTCATTTATGATAAACCAAGCTTGTGACATTATATAAAAATATCTTTAAGGAAATTATACTGTACACAATTTTGGTTTGTATAATGTTTCTTTTTTTATTATTATTATTAGGCGACGGCTAAAAAAATGTAAATTCATACAATAATGATATAATAAATTCTACGGTATAATGGAAAATAGACATAAATTGCATTTCTTATAAAATGAAATATTTTTTTTATTTAAACTATTTAAAGGTTTTTCTTTTTGATTTCGTTACTTTAAATATTTTTTTTTTTAATTTTTATATTAAATAATAATATTAAATGATAAGAAAATAGTGATACTAAAAATTCATTAATTTATCTTATTATAAAAAAGTCTGATAAAATAATTATTTATAATTTTTTTATAAATTATATTTTTAATTTTATTTATTCAAAAAATAGTTAATGAGAGATGTAAAAATACAATTTATAAAAAAAAACATATAATTATTTTGAAAAAAAATTTATGACATGAGATTAATTAATTATTAATATTATTATTATATTATTAATTAATGTTATTATTTAAAAATAAAAATTTTAAAAAATAATTTTAAAGTATTAATTTTTTAAGAAGATTAAAAAACAAAAAATAACATATTAAAATGAAAAAAATATCTTATTTTAAATTAATTTTAAGATTATTCAAGTCCAAAAAATAACAATGAAATTTATTATAATATATAAATTTATTTATTGACCAGAGAATATTGCTGTCATTTCTAGGAAAGTATAGCGTGTTCACCGTCCTAGCTACTTCGCGTCTCAATATTGTTTTATTTGGATAAAGGAAAAAGAATACAAATAAAAGTAGAAAAATAACAATTCTACACTATATTTTCTTTTATTTTTACTTTTACTTCCATTCAAAATCAGGGAGAATAATATATTCAAAATTTAAATATCTTCTTCCTGTCAGCGAAATTAATAAGTGATAGAACGTTATAACTTTTCATCTTTTAAGGCTAAAAAAATTATTTAAAATTAAAAAAAGTATCTGAAACTAAAAAGTTAATTACCATATTAGATAGTTAATAGTTGAAAATTGTTATATTAATTAGTTTATTAAATTATAAATATTTAATAAAATTATACATTAAAGTATTTAATGAATATAAAATGCTAAAAATAAATATGTTTATATATTATTCTGATATAAATTATAATTTTATTTTAATAAAAAATTTAGGATATTTAATGTTATTTTAATTAATTTTATTTACATAATTTTATAGAAAAATTATTTTAGTTATATTTTTTTCAATTATTATATTTTCATATTATGTATTTTACTATTCATTTTATATTATGTTTTAAAATATTTAATGAAATTTAAAATAAAATAAAAAATAATTTATTTTTAAATTAAATCATATAAATTATTATATTAATAAAAAAAATGAAAAAAATAATATAATATTAAAAATAATAACAAAATAATATAAATAGTGTAATGATTAAAATGAACAAATTGATATAAAAATTAAAAATATATCAATATTTGAATTATAAGCTGAAACGATAAAATAAAAATTGTAAATAATATAATAATTAAAAGAAATAATATAATATATAAATATTTAATAAAAATCATAAAAAAATTAAGACAAAAGAAAAATAAATATAAAAAAATTAGAAGTTAAAAACTAATATTTAAAAAAAGTACTTGAAGTAAAATTTAAAAAACACTACAAATTACTAAAAAAAAAATCTTGTTTACTAAACACTATTATTAATAAGGTCAAACAAATTTATTAATCAGTAGAAATAAAATAAAAATAAACTAAATAGCATGTCAAAAATAACTTAAAAAAAAAAGATAAAACATAAGACAATACTTCGTCAAACAAAACGAAATTCACATAAAAATAATTTATTAACAAATAAAAATGATCAAATATTAAAATTATTTTGATTGATAAAATTATTGATTTAATGCAAATAAAAGTATTAGTGTAATTTTATAAATTAAAATATAGCAGCTTTTAATATATTAGTAATGAAATTATTTATGAGTATAGTGTAATAATGTGATATAAAACCATAATATTTAATGATTAGTAAATCAGCGTGTCTCCGGATTGGTACATATCATGATGTATTGATTATTAAGTAAAAAATGTTAGTTTAAACTAAGATTTTGTGGGTTGTGTGGGGGAGGCACGTGCCTCATATGGATAAAATGAGAATCGTTCAGTTGAACGGAACTTCCACGCAAAGGAAGGAGCAGCTTTTCTTTTAGCCACGCTTGGGTGCCCTCAACTCAACAACCATAATTTGTTCGTACAGACAACACTTGATAGGATTCGAATCCAATGTAAGACCTTTTTTTTAACGACTAGGGGAGCATCACCCCACCGACTTTTCGTCAACATAACACCTATTTCTTTATATACATTTATATTTTTTTTTTTACTTAATTCATTATTTTAATTTCATAATTTTTAATTATGTTAATTAGACTGTTTAGATATTCTAGTTATGTAATTTTAATTTTTAATTTAATCAATTAAATTTTAAAATATTATAAATATACGATTTTAATCTCTATAATTTATAAATTAACATCTTTCTTATTAATACACATAGATTTAAATAACATTTTATTCTTATAAAATAAGTATTTTTATTTTAGTATTTTAAATAAATTTTTAATCTTTTTATTTTTTTTCTTTTAGTTTATCCTATTAGATGTTGTAAATGTGACACTAATAACACATTAAATTATTACATCATTAAAAAAAATATGATAAAACAATTATATATAATAGTTAATGACTTCATACTAGTTGATAAAAATTTATAAAAATTATACGAGATTATCTTGTCAAACTTCTTGATGACATAATAAGTTAATGAATTAACAATATTGTTGTGCTATCAATTCACATTGTAAGTTAACAATAGAGATCATAAACAAAACTTTTAAATCTTTAAAGGATTAATATTTTTAAAAGATTAAAATAAAAAAAATCCTATTTTATAATACCTAAAAGATATCTAAGTCAATAACTCATGAACTAAAATTACACAATTGTGATATTTAAAATATTCAATTGACATAAGTGAAACATAAGATACTAACATTACATGTTTACGATAGTTGAAAGATTTAATTACTACAATTGAAACCTAAAAAATTAAAATTGTACAATTGTAATATTTTAAAAATTATAAGTGCAATTAAAGTTATATTTCTTTAAATTTTATTAATATAAATTTCTTTATGTATTTTATATAAGAAATAAATAAATATCTTTTTGGATCCTAATTATAAAAGACATAAACCCACTTTTAGATGTAATTATTTTAATTTAACCATTTTATTTATTATTTTTATAATATTATTTGTTAACCTAAATAAAAATTAAATGTTACATATAAAAGTAAAAATATAAATTTTGTTATAATATTATTTATCACACCATAGTAATAAAAATAACTAAAATATTGGTAAATAATACTCCTTCTATTTTAAATGATGTTCAAGATCTTCTTACACAAATTAAGAAAAGTAATTATTCAAAGAAAATGATATTTATTAAAAATAATATTTTTTATGAATAAAAATAATATTTATTAAAAGATAATTTTACTAAAATATCTTGTTTTCTTAATTTCAATAGTTTTATTATAAGTATTTCAAAAAAACAAAATATTTATTAAAGGATAAAATTGGATGCCGATAAAAAAAACAGAATTATAATAGATATTTTAATATTTCGTTAAAAATTGAGAATATCAATCATTTTGAAATATTTTTAAATGTTAAAAATCTAATCATTTTGTTATGAAAATAGTAATAATTAAAAATTTTATAAAAAAGAATCAAAGTTTTGAATATCAGATTTTTTGAAATGATAAAAAATATTATAAAATTAAAATTTTAGATTGACATAAAATTTATAGTAATTAAAATTCATCAAAAAATTTAAATAACTTTTTTACATATAATTTATATTTTTTATATTATTATTTAATAGTTGAAATTAATTATAAATGGTTAAAAATAAAATAGAATATTTTACAAGAAACTAAAAATAAAAATTGAAAAAATACGGAACAAAAACATATTTTATCCAAAATTTAAATATATAATATAAAAGTGAATATGAAAAGTATTTTATTAAAAATAAATATATACTTTTAACATAGTCTAATTTCTACAATTGTTTATTTTTTAAAAAATTATAATGCTAGTATTTTGTATTTAATTACTATAAAATAAATAAATAATCTGAAAATGTTTTCGTTAAATTAGGAGAAGAACTAATTTTAGATTAAGTGATAAAAGTGAACAAGAAAAATAGAAAAATATAAAGACAGTTTCTTAGCTAAATTGTTTTTTATTATGGTTTAATTTTTTTATATTAAAGATGGTTCAAATATATTTTTAAATTTAAAAAATATGATGTTTTGAAATTAGTTTATCATTAAATTTTCCTTGTTTACGGAGTATAAATATCATCCACTTTTGCTTCTTGCAGACACTTTGGTGAGAAGCTAAAAACATTGTTTCAGGTAATATAATAAGGGAAGCAACTAGCAAGTGAAATTTTAGAAATAGACGTGTTCCAAAAAAAATTATATTTTTTAAAAATAAAATATATTTAAATTACAAAATAATTCTAATGTTCATATTTTATATTCAACCATGACGAATATATTGTCAAATTAGAAATGGGTTAAATATGATTATGGTCCTAATTTTTTTATATATATAATTTGAGTTTCTACAAAA
>JAMLFT010006543.1:0-15911 GCA_026544285.1 Pachyrhizus erosus
AATCTATATAAATTAAGAATTTAAAATTTAAAAATTTTAAATTAATTTAAACAAAAAAAAAATAACAAATAAAAAAAATTAAATCATACCAATTCAAATTTTAAGTATTTTAAATTTCTTGAAATTTTAAAATTCCTAATCCAAACATATGCTACAAGGAAAAATCTATCTAAATTAGGATGTGTTGAAAGAGAATGCGAGATTGTGTCTAATGTTTAAAAGAAATTGAACAAGAGAAACAACATTATGCTTAAGGAGCATTTCAATTTACTCATGTGATTTTTTGGATCACTAAGCCGAAGGAAACATGATATTTTATGTACAAAATGTTTATAGAGTTCAGCATATACAAAACACAAGATTCACTTTCTTTTTGTCTCACATTATTATTCAATTCTTGTTACTGAAATTAGTTGAGCATTTGTAATTAAATTTTAGGGGACCGATGATTTGGTGGCTAATTCACTTATTTACATTAATGCAAATGGTGTATTAGGTTAATGACATTAGAGCCTTTGATTTCTATTTGGCGTGCTCTATAGTTCGTATTAGATTTCAATTGGTGAGTCTGCTAAATAATGCCCTTCTCAGTTGTGTTTTTAAAAACTATGATCTTCAAATATAAAAACTTAAATTATAATATATTAGAATTATTATTTTGGGTGGAGGAAATGTTTTGATTTTAATCCTAAATTAAGGAAGAAACTTCTAGACTTAAGTTGCTATCATTAACATATTAGTCTACAATCTATAAAAGTTGTCTATAATCCTACATATGTGACATTTTACCATCAGGATGCGGTTGAGTCACGTGATAAGCATCAAAGGTGAAACTTCCACCAAGAAACTCTGCATATATGTTTGCACCTCTTTTCTGAAATGTAAAAAGTTACTAGAATTATATATTCCCAAATAATAAGATGTATCAAGAAAGAAACGATATGCAGTGTCAATGTCAATGAAAAGTATGAAATAAAATTCTAACACGAGATAGGGCAATAAATGCATGAATATTTTTTAATTAATTAATTTTGAGCAATTGTATATTACAGTAATGTTGAACAATATGATGTGAAGTTCTTTTAAGATGTATTTTATTCTTAAATCTATTTACTATATTATAAAAACATGATTTGACCGAAGCACGTGGAACCTTTTGATATTGTATATTCTTGCTAAAGAATTCGTTTGCCTGCCAATTCCATTATTTTCTTTTGATAAAAAGAAAAAAGCAGTGAGATTTTGATGACATGTGGCTAATTTTTTATTTTATAATAAAATAATGTTTTACATGCATACGTGGTGGCCTTTGACAATTTAAATTCCTGCTTATTTTTTCTTCAAATTCTGTTTATACATTTTCACGCCTATTTTTCTTTCTCACAAAATCCACGTTTTCACCCAAATCTTGAAATCAAAGGACATATGAATTTTATTATCCATTTGTTAACAATATCAACATCATTACTTTTAACGATTTTATTTTTTACATGAATAATAATTTTACTTTATTTATTAGATTTACCAAAAATATTATGCATATAAATTAAAAATAAATGTACCTATTCAAAAAGGAAATTATATATATATATATTTCTTCATTATATTAATTGTTTTATTTTATATTTTTCTTTTCCAATTTTTTTATTATATAAAACTTTAAATAAAATTTTGTTGTTATATAATTTCCCATACAAAATTGAAGGTTTTCTTTTCATTTCATTTTTTAACAACGTTCTTTAACCAACCAACAATTTTCCCCTACAAGATTTAGTATTTGATTGATTTGGACTAACAAGAAAGCAAATAAAATGGCAAACAAATTATGTAGGATAGAGTATATTATCATTTTTTAAGGGTGCAGATTAAAATCAATGGTATCGGTAAATCTTATGTCGAATTAAAAAATTGTTCAAAACTAATTTATTCAACTCCCTTATAATTTACTAAAATGTATTAAAAAAATAAAATTTAATTAAAAAGTTGCGATAAAAAAATATTTATATAAATTAATAGTTTAAAAAATAAAAAATGATAATCTGTGCATCAACACGAGTACCATACAAGTCATTATATTAAAATGTAATCACCTTAGCATGTTCTAATTCTTCTAAAAGCAAAACTCCAGCACCTTCCCCCAAGACAAATCCATCACGATTCTGTTATTTCACACAGGCAAACTTAATGTTAACAAAAAGTGAAGGACAACATAAGAAATAAAACATAAGCCCTTTAATTTATTAGTATTTATGTAAAGTGATATTCATGCATCCGTAACTTTGTCAAAAGTTGTTTAAATATAAAGAATATTGAAATTGATGTTTTAAAATTTTCTCACTTAAGAATTTAGTAGAATTTTTCATCATCGTTTATTCAGTTAGATGTCTTCATGGTTTCACTCAATTATTTCTCGTGGAAAAGTTCCCCCTCGAATAATTTTTTTAATTAATGTGTTTTAAAACTTCCTACAATATTCTTTGCATCCTATTTGTATACAAATGACAATGAAGCATGAACTTGACATATTGGACTAATAAACATATAAATAAACAAAAAGATATATAGAGAAACTTGATAACAGATGCTTACTTTTATTTTTATAAACAATATTTTAATAAGTTGTGTCTTTGGGAGTATTTCGTGAAAATTAAAGTTATAATTTTTTTACATTTCTTTATTTTTTTTATAAAATAAGTTAGTATGTGTTAGAAATTGTGAATGCTAACAGACATTGATTTTTTAAGATTACTTTAACAAGTTACATCTTTGAGAATGTTTTAGCAAATTAAAAAATATATATACATATATATATATATTAACATTCAAAATTAAAGATATAGATGATGTTTGACCTCTCAAAATTTATGATTTGATAATTACAAAAATATTATAATTTGATAGACTAGTATTTTATGACGAGTTGTATGAACAAGATTAAATATCCAAAGCACGAAAAATGTAATATTTTTAACTTAGACTCGAAAAGAAGCTAAAATGAATTAAGCATCCAATATGTCAAAATGGACATTCGTCCAATGTTTTCATAAGACTAAACATCCAAAAATCTATGAGAAAGAAATCATCCAATACATGTTTCCCCTAAAACAAGTCTTAAGCATCCAATGCTACATTTTTATCATCCTGAATGAATAATAAACTTTAGACATATTTGTACTTACACTTAATAATGTTGCTCAGTCTAACTACTTTGCTTTCACATTTTTGGCTGCCTAGGATATATGTGCTTATACATCTTATTATATATACCCTTTTTTATTCTATATGTTGAGAATTAGCGTTTAAATTTTGAAAAGCATTAAATGTACAACATAAAATATCTAAAAGGATATGTAGACTTTCTATTTAGAAAAATAAATGTACTTTTGAAGCAATGTTAGTAAAAGTTACGAAATAAAAGACAATAATGTTTCTATTCTAACAAAGATTGTACTGAATAGAAAAAAAACATGTCTCAAGAAAGCATTTAATAAAGACTTATAATGGGAAAATGCAAATGGACATTGTTTCACAATGAATACTTCAACATGAAGCCTATATATACATGAGGTTATGAAGATAAAAGAAGATTTTTTTAAGATGCAAGATTTTGAGATTTTTGCTTTGATATCTAAGAAAGTTTCTTGTGTCCAATACTATTTAAAGATTTCTTCATGAGACAAAACACTTTTGTGCTTAAATCTTTGTATATTGTGATATGTACTTTGTATATTATGAGTTATCATATCTTGTAAAAGATTTGTGAAAGCCAAGAGTGACTTATTGATAAAAGAATACTCGAGTTACTTAATTTGGGATAATTTAAGGTTGTAGGCAAAAGTGACATAAAGAATACTTGGGTAGTAGGGAGGTAGAAGTTCCTTAAAGAATACTTTTTGTTAGCCAGATTACATAGAGAATGGACATTCCTTATAATGAAAGTCTAATTGAGATCCCAAGAAGCAAAGATTTATTTTAAATTCCCTAGCCAAAAATTTTATGCTATGTGCTCTATCAAAATATTAGTATACCAAAGTACACAACTTTAAGAATGCAAAATAAATTTGGGACACCCACGCCATAACATATGAAGAGTCGACAAATGTCAAGCGTAACTAAATTTATTCATAAGGCAATATAAGTTGTTCAAAGCGGAGGAGAGAATGAGAGCATCCAAAGTATGTTTAGTTGCTTCCAAACCATCTTCAATGAGTTCAGATAATTGTGAATACATATGAGAACTTTGACCACATTGATAAGATTCTCAAAAGTCTAACCAGAAGATGGAGACCCCAAGTCACTATAAAAATGTCTAAGAATTTAGACAACTTACCCTTGAAAGAACTTATGGGAATCCTTAAGGTCCATGAGGTGGAGACCAAGATGAAGGTAAAAAGGGAAAGTCTATTGTTCTCAATACCCATAAGCCAAAGAAGACGTCTCCTTCATTGTCCAAAGCCATGGCAGTATAAAACTCCACCAATGATCCCAATAAAGGAGAAGATTCAAAAGATGATGATATCTTTATATCTAGAAAGATCCACTTCATATGGATAAAGAAGGGAGGATCATGCTGGAAAAGCTACAACAAGAAGTTTTCCAAGGAAATAAAAGATAAAACACCTATAGTCTACTATAAGTGTATAAAGCCAAGACATTTCAAGCTTTAATGTCCATAAGTGGCAAAGGAAGAAGAGAAGAAAAAGAAGTTTTGTCCCATGAAGAAGAAGAAAGGTCTAATGACCAGTTAGGAAGATATGGACGGAGACTCATTTAAAGAAGGAGAAGAAGATGACAATTGGTGCCTTATGACAAACGTCTCCTCAAGAAGCTTAAAGGTAGAAGAAGAAGATGATGAGGTAGACTTCCCTAACCTTGACTCCTTGAGAGAAACTTATCATAAATTTATTTTTAACTCGTTTATACTCTCCAAAACCTACAAGGATTTAAAGAAAAAGTTTTCAAAAACTCTCAAAAAATCATGAAAATTTAAAAAATGAAAATGATGCTCTTATTTTAAAAAATAAATTCTTAGAGGATAGGAGCTCAAAGCTTGAAGAAGTTCTCTTTCAGATCATTAGTTAAACAAAGTTGAAAAAATTAATGCTAAGATAGATGACTTGAAAAAGAATCTATCTAAATTTGTAGAAAGATCATAAAATCTTTCTAAAATTTTAAAATATGTTAGATATCCTTCTAAAAAAATCAAGTCATGGGTACATAGGCATTATGTAACGCCCCTTTTTCACTTATTTGATTTATTTGAATTTTATAATTTCGAAAATGATTCTCTTAATTGAATTAATTTGATAAGATAAAATTTGAAAACTTATTCACAAGGGGATTACAATTTAACATCAAAAATCCATCTCAATATCAAATATGCATTATATAATTGACAATCTGTTAATAGAGAAACCCAGTTCTACATATATATTCTCAAAGTACATATACATATAACATATTTTAAAATATGAATTGTATCAGTGATTACTAAACTTGTCCAAACCATATGATCAACTAATCTATCATTTACTAGTTAACTAATAGTCTACTATATAGAGCCTAGTCTGAACACTCAAAAGGGTCTTTCTCCTCAAATGATTCCTTTTCTTTCTCTATGCTACTGACTTCATTGGTAGTTGAGTTTAGTCGGTGGATTTGGATTTGAAGGAGGTTGGGAGCATCTAGGAGTGACTAAAACGTCTAATGGAATGCCCGCATACTTAGGTGGTAGGGTCTAAGCCATGATAATAGGTAAATCAATGTGAGAAAATTGTTTATGCGGTATAATCTTAGAGGATAGGAAGGCAAATCTCACGAAGCTGATGAAAGTGTCCTCTTCAAAGAGGGGATTGTGAGTCCAACTCCCCACTAGAGGTATTATCGTTGGGCGAAATAGAGGACGAAATTCGTCTACCATCTAAAAAAGAGGGGGTATAGGAATGAGTCTTTTATCTTTACATACACATACAACATTTTACTATCTATCACATGCTCTCATCTCACATTCTCGTGCTTAATTAAGATTGCTAATTGTTTAGGGCTCTTCACTGCCTCCAAAACCTTCTAAGTTCGGGAGGGGTTACATGAGCGTATTAACAATATCCAAGTCTGCATTATAGGTTGACTATCGAAAGTACATATCCTATCTGATACTCAGTCCAGGATACTCTCAACTGAATCTTGGTAATGTTTCGCTTTATCAGGGACGCCAAGCCGGTTCTATGACACCCTCTACCTTAGAGTTGTTCACAACTTGGTACCTTATATACTACTAAGAACTCAACTAAGCCTGCGTAGATTTCTCAAGTACCTTCTATGGTCAATCCATGCAATCTTTCATCTTTAAATCTCATGCATATATTTTAAACCATCCACTTCTTCTCATGCTAGATCATTGATTTCTTTGGTATTTACTTCAATTCTAGAGGTAGTATAAATTTATTTTGTATCGACTAACCACTCATCAATATGTAGAATCAAATTTTATTTCTACCTTTGTCCAAATTATTTATTGCAAATCACTCATATTTTCACCAATTACATCTCATATTTTACCCTAGGGTTCTTTACCCAATCATTGTCTACTCAAGACAGTCAATCAAGTTATATCCAATAATTCTTCTATTGTTAGTAGAGATAATTATCACATACAAATGCTACCATAAATAGTTAAAGATTAAAAATGGCACAAATAATATTAACTTTTCATGTATTACTCATCTCAGTATTGATGATGCAAAAAAATGAAAGAATTAATTAATATAAAGAAATAAAAGATAAATAGATTTTAGTTTATCAAACTTTATTTATTATATCTATTTTTCTTTCTATTTTCGTTTCTTTGTTTCTCTCCTTATCTTCTTTTCTTTCTACTTTCTTTCCTCTCTTTCTCTCTCTACCTTCCTTGTTTTCTTTATTCTTCTTTTTCCTACTTTCTTTCTCTATTTTCTCTTTGTACTTTCTCTCCTCTCTCTCTTTACTTTCTCTTTCACTCTCTCTCTACTTTCTCTTTCACTCTCTCTCTTCTTTCTCTCTCCTCTCTCTTCTTTCTCCCTTCTCTTTCTCTCCCTTTGCTCTCTTTCTTTTTCCTTCTCTCTCATCTCTCTCCTTCTTTTCTCTCTCTCTCTTACTTCTCCTTTTTCTCTCTCTCCCTTCTCTGTTTCTCCTTCTCTTTCACTCTCTCTCTTCTCTCTTTCTCTCCCATCTCCCTCTCCCTCTCCCTCTCCCTTTCTCTTTCACACTTCTCTCTCTCTCTTCCTTATCTCGCTCTAATTTTTTCTTGTTGTTCCTCTACTCCGCTTCTTCCCATGCTTTCTTTTTCCTTTCCTCCGTTGGTCAAGCTTATCTATATCTCAATGGCAACCTTACACTCCTCTAAACTCTTCCTTCCTCCTACACACGCGTTTAAATCTGCCCTACCCCTTTTCCTTCTTTCTGCTTTTATTTCCTTATTTATTTCCCTATATAACTTATATAAAATTTGTACAGTTATTTAATCACCCAAGACAGTAGTCTAGGTGATAGTGCGCTTTTCTATTCACTTGGATGATTTGGCTTTGAGCCCAATCAGCTTGGTTTCTTAATTTCCTTTTCTTTTTCCAACTTTTTATTTTCTTTTTATATTTTAAAAATCAATATTTTTGGTTTTTAATTTTTTTCTAAAAATTTTATAAATCTATTTATATTTTTCTCTTTTTATTCCTATATTTTCAATTACCAAAATATTTATATATTTTCATAAATCTATTTATTTTAATATATATATATATAATCTTATTTTATATTATTAAATTAAAATTTTCTCTTCTCACTTCTATTCCTTTTTCTACTTCAATACATTTTTATAAATCCTATATTTATTTATTTTATTCCATTATTTTCTAAAACTAAACTTTTAAAATTTTCTTTTACATATATTTATTCATTTTATCTTTAATTTATGAAATTATACTATCATCTATCTTAATTTAATTTATAAATTTCCTTTTCCTTCATTTTAATAATTATAATAATTTTTTTTCAAAATAATCTCAATTTAAAATTTCAATATATTTAACATCACAAAAATGAATTATGATTTTCATTTCAAAGCTATTTTGCTTAATATTACTTATTTATTTTAAACAGAATGTTACACATTAAGTATGTTCATAAGGAGCACACTAAAGTTTTTTATTACTATGATAAAGCTAGACATATATAATCAAAATGCAGACACTTGCTTAGGATAGGCACATCCAAAACCTTTAAACCTAATAAGAAAAGACCCTTGTCCATTTAGGTACCTAAAAATCAAATTATTCTTGTTCAAATCTACTCGAAAATAAGAAGAAAATTCTCATCATGGTATTTGGATAGTGGGTGCACATGACACATGACAAGAGAAAGTGTATATTCCCTAGCCTGTAGTCAAGGAATGGTAGAACAATCACTTTTGGAGGGAATCATAAAGGAAAGATAGTAGAAATATATAAGCACCCAATGCACTGAAATGAACATTCATCCTATGTTTTCATAAAACTAAGTGTCCAAAGTGTTATGATAAAGAGATTATCCAATATGTTTTTGTCCTGAAAAAGTCTTAAGCATCCAATGCTATGTTTTTATCATCTTGAATGAATAACAAATTTCAAACATATTTGTACTTACACTTAATCAATGTTGGTTAGTCTAACTATTTTTCTTTCATGTTTTTGAATGCTTAGGACATTCGTGCTTATACATCTTATCATATATATCCTTTTTGCTTTGATATGCTAAGAACTAAAGTTTGAAATTTGAAAAATATTAAAAGTAAAGGATAAAAAAACATCTAAAGCGTAAGTAGACTTCTTGATCAAAAGAGTTCTTCAAAATAAAAGTTTGATTGAAGAAAAGATAAAAATAGAAATGCTTAGAAGAATAAATGTATCTTTGAAGCAATGTTAGCGAAAGTTAGGAAAAAAATGATAAGGGTATTTCTTTATCTTATTACGAAGAATATATTGTAATAGATAAAAACATGTCTAAATCTCCTATGCTTCAATGAAGACTTAGAACTGGAAAATGAAAATGGATGTTCTCTCACAATGGATGTTTCAACATGAAGCCTATATATACCTGAAGTTTTGAAGATAAAAGAAGATTTTCTTAAGATTCAAGGTTTTGAGATTTTTGCTTTGCTATCTAAGAAAGTTTTTTGCGTCCAATACTATTTAAAGTTTTCTTCTTAAAACTAAATACTTTTGTTCTTAAATCTTTGTATAGCCTTAACTCTGTTAAGTTGTTTGTACTATGTACTTCATTGTATGTCCTCACATTGTGCATTATCATATCTTGTAAAAAATTTGTGAAATTCTAGAATGACTTAATGAGAAAAGAATTTTCAAGTTACTTAATTTAGGATAAATTAAGTTTGTAGCCAAAACTAGCATAAAGAATACTTCAGTAGTGGACAGCTAGAAGTGACCTAAAGAATACTTGTTGTTAGCTAGAAACGACGAAGTCATATACTTGTTTGTAATCTTTATTTGGTCACTAGAACTTCTCTAAGGTTGATGGAGAACTGGATGTAGCTCAGGTTCACTCAATATGAAACAAGTGTTTTCATTTGTTTCTCTTTCCTTCATATTTTACATCTCCAAACTCGTTTTTGAACTATTTTATTAAAATTCTCTATCTTTATGAAAAGGGTAGCAAAAATATTTAGAAAATCACACACACACACTATTCAACCCTCATTCTAATATGTTTATGACCCTTCAATTAAATATATAAAATGAGAACATTTGTCATTGTAAGAAACAAAAACTTTAAATATTGACATTATATCATATTTATATGGTCTAGATTACTATCAATATGTTTATAGGTGGTCATATGATCACTAAATAACTTTTGATCTAATTATGTACGTGATTTATTATTCTTATTTCTTGTAATAAAAAGTTCTTACTTGATATATCCCCTTACACACACGTACACATGTACACACACACATATATATGAAATATTATATGAAAACAATTTTCTTTTGTCAAAATGAAAATGACTAATATCAATCATTAAATTAAAATTGAAGACCAAGATTAAAATTTAAAACTTCATTTAACCATCAAATTTCAAAAAGATTCATCAAATGACTATTGTGGTGGTAGCAACAACGACAATCATGTTGTTGCTAGTGGTGGTAATGGTCATGACTATGACTATTGTCACCATCACAATCACTAGCATCAATCATGGTAGTGATAGTGACAACAATGATAATTATGGTGGCAATCTTACTAATGGTTGTAGTGGCAATTATGGCAGCAATAACAATAATAATCATGACAATAGTAACAGCGGCATGAAAGTGGTGATATGATTGACATATTTTAAAATGTGGTAATTTAAATCTTTTAGATGTTTTACTTTTTTTGGAAAATCTTTTAAAAATTTGATGATTAAATGAAATTTTAATTTGAATTTTAAGTATTTTAGTTTAGGCCTTCCATTTTAATCTAATTATTAATATTAGTCATTCTCATTCTCACACAAGAAAATCATTCTTATATGATATACCCCTTGTATATATAATAACTAAGAGAAATTTAACATTGAGTTTAATAGCTTTTTGATCTCTAATTTTTTTATTTCTTGTATTTAGTTCTTAATTTAAATTTTGACTATTGAAAGTTCTTAAATTTGTTTTTCTGTTACCCTTGTTAGTCCATATTGTTAAGTAACAACACTAATTTATGACATAACAATGATGTTAATAGTTTAATTGCTTATAACATCATCAAGAAATTTAACAAAATAGTTGTACAATTTATTTAATAAATTATATTTTTAATCTTTCATTTATTTAAAATAATTAATGACTTCATACTAATTGAAGGATTAAAAACATATTTTATAAAAAAATTAAATGTTAGACTACTTCACGGTGTGACAATAATGACTAAAAGTGATAATAGGATAAAAGTTTAAGAATTTTAATTAATCAAAATTTAAATTAAGGGCTATAAGTAAAAATCTAAAAAATTTAGGAATCCAAAAAATAGTAAATCCTTTAATATTTTATATTTTAAATTCGTTTTTAAATTTCTAGAACAATTATTTTTTTAATAATGCAAATATTTTTCAAATGTTCATCTAAATGGATGTGTCAGGTTAAGTTGAGAGTTAATAAAAATAATTTTTAATTAGACACCTAATGAAAAGTGTGACATGTGCCAAGCATATCTCAGTGTCAAAAGTGTTATAATAAAAGTTTCAGACTTCGTAAACATATAATAAAACTTTTGACACTTATAATTAATTATTATTGTTAATAAGAGATTGTCAAATTTTTTAATAAGATGCAAATGAGTTGATGAATCTTGAAAATCTTGCAGTTTAATTTAGTATAGTAGGTTCCCTTAATTCTAGAAGACATAGTCATCCAACTTTTAATGGCATTGTAGATTTATCGTTTAAAAAAGTAAGGAAAACTTGGCAATAAAAATGGCAAAAATAAATTAGAAAGCAATAGGAATTTTTGAAGTATTACAATATCCCAGGGTCGTGAAGCTTTAGGAGGATCACCGTTTCTCTGTGAGAGTGTCCTACATGCCACAAAGCCTCCCAAGCCTACACCAATTATTGTTCGATTGGAATTATCACATTTATGCCAAGATAATTTCACGGATGCTAGGAAAAGTAAATTATAATAGTATACCAATTGGTACAATAGCACCATCTGAGCCACCACAAAGCATCAAGTCCTGCAGTTACATACAATTTTAATGTCTTTTAAAAAATAATTATGTAATTATACTAAACTTGTCGTTTGAAATGAAAGATTCACAATATATTAAAAATCTACTATCTTATAAGCAAATGTTGAAGTGAACTACTTACAGCTTCACCTCTAATTATATGGTTTGCAGCATTCAATATACAAAAATTGCTAGTAGCACATGCTGTAGAGATTGAATAATTAGGGCCCATCCACCCCTAAAAATTTTATACAATAAATAAATCATTTGTTCGAAGTTAGAGACAAATTAAAAATTAAGGCACCCATATATAGTGTCCATAATATGTGTTAAATTTTGTACACAAACCAGATCCATTGCGAGTATAGCAGAACCCATATTTGTTGTTGCAAATGGTATAGTAAAAGGATTAATCTTCTTATATGAGAGTCGAAAAGCATCAACAGCATCATAACAAACCTTTTGAACACGAATAAAAATTAGTTAAATATTCAATAAAAATCAATTAGCTTGAAGAATATGGTGATGGCCTAACTATATTTGGATTGATAGAAAGAAATGTGATAAAATAAAATGGACAATAATGAAATAAAATAATTATTTCAGTTATTTAAATGTGTTATGATGTAATGAAACAAAATTCTTATTTATCACATTTCTTTCAAATTGGGAAGAGAGAAAAATGAAAGTAAATATCAAATTAGAAAGAAAAAAAATGAAGATAAATAGTCAAATAAAATATAAAACGTATCACTCGTTTCCGTTTTATTATTCTTATTTTACCAATCCAAATAAAGAAAACAAATTCCATTATATTTGTGTGAGTGATTTACCTGCATGCCACCCATTGCTGAACCAATCAAAATACCACATTTTTCTTTATTTAACTCATTTAGTATTTCTTCAGTAATCCCACCATCAACCAAGGCCTTTTTCCCTGCTGTTAGCAAATACAACATATATTTATCCATCCTCTTTGAAAGTTTTGGTGATACCCAACCATCCGTTGAGAATGACTTGATCTCACCACCTATTCTCTGGAGACACATAACATTGAGAAAACATTACACCATACAACAATTGAGAATGCAATAAAATATTATTTACCGTTGAAAATTCTTCACAATCAAAAGTATCAATCTTGCTTATCCCACTAACACCATCAAGTAAATTTTCGTAGAAGACATCTGGATCATGACCAAGTGGTGTAACCACACTCATGCCTGTCACAACTACTCGCCTTTGTTTTGTAGGAGGCTTTCTCACTATTGTAGCTTCATGAATAGGTTGCAAAGCTTCAACCATTTCACAAATGCAAGACACAATTTAATGATTATATAAATAATTGATCATAATTTAAATCAAGGTAAAAAAATGGCTTCCGCACTAGCACAACTTAGGTGTTCAAACTCCTACCATGCAAGAAAGCAAATAATTTTGCATGAAAGTGAATGTCTTCCACTAAGAAACACATAATAGATTCATAATTTATAAGGACAAGGAATTGCAATCCTAAAGGTGTACCTCAATATTGAGCAAGGACTTAGCCAACAATAAAAGTTTTAATTCCTATTTTACGACCAATCAATTGTCATAATCAATATTCTTCTTTAAGAAATTACGAAACAAAATTTGTGTTGATAATCCAATTGCAGACAAATAATAATAAAAAACTCATGCTAAAACTTAAATAGGGTAGTCAAATGGGTTGACTATTTAGTGATTGACATACATTAATTGTAAAATAAGTTAGTGGCTTTTTAGTGTGATAAAATGTGCTTGTTATAGTTTATCTCTAAATAAATCACTAGTTAACTATTTACAACCACATGGATTTGGTTGCAGTATATTGAATATAGAATGTCACGAAGAAAAAAAAATTCAAAATTTGGACATGCATAAGTGATAGAAAGTATTAATTACTAAATATTTAATTTGATCACAATATAATAAATGACATGTATTTCATTAATTTTAAATATAATGATCCACTTAGAAACAACTTATTTCTATTGTCAATAGTTCAATCTTTACATAAACATAAGTTTCCTTCTTTCTTATTTTCTTTCTTCTTCTCCAGCTTTATTCTCTCTCTTTCTCTCATATATATATATATATATGAAATATATACAATAAGAAAGTTATTTTTATATCTACATGGATGATCAAGATTAAATATTATATAATGGCATAAAAATTCATGTGTATGAGAAACAATCAAATTATTATAAGTAAAATTCTTGGTAAAGTTACTCCTTTCAATAATATTATTTATAAATTAAATTTAACTAATTCTATTGTTGAATATTTTGATATTAACTTGATAATCATGCATACTAAATTTTAAATAAATTAGATATTTGTAGTTATATAATTTCATAGTCAACATTTAGTTATAATTTTAATAAGTATATTATACATTAAATTATTTATTTAACAACGTATTAAACAGTTTGTAGAGTTTATTAAAAAATTGTACTTTATTTACTCGATAAAAAAATTTTAATTTAACTGATGAATTAATAAAATTTATCAAATTACATTGACATTTGTTGAGGTCAAGTCCCTCCAAAAATGAAACTTCAATGATAACAAATTGTCAAGAGGTAAATTTTAAGTCTTCTAAATTTAAGTCACTAATGGTTTTGTTTGTGAATGTAATTATAAAAATAAGACTTGATACTATATCATTAACAATCACAAAGAGCATGAACCAAACTTGAAAAATATCAATATGAAATATGCAAGTTCCAAGAAATAACAAATAACAAAGATTGTTCATAGGAAGAACCATTAACAAAAATACAATATAACAAACACACCAAACAAGACATGTCTTTAGAAAATTAAAAAATTACTTTGTGGTAATTAAAGCCTATAGAGGTTTATAAAAATTTTGTGTGCATTATCTTTATTGTCTTACTTCTTAAGTTTTTATTCTTCTTTTACTATTTTTAGCTTCAAAACTATTTTTTACTTTTGAAAACCATGCATCCTTAAGCGAAATTGAGTTTTGATTTAGAAACACATTTTATTTGATGTATTTGATTTAACTAGAAAGTTTCAAATCAAATTAAATTGATTTCATACTTCAAGTATGTGTTTTGAATTTGTTGTGTGTGTATGTAAACAATTTCTAACAGATTCCAGAAGCAACATATTTACAAATAATTTTTGAAAGTTATCTTCTCAATACTTACCGACTAATTTTGATGTGTATCTTAACACACACATATATGTATGTATAAACAACTTCTGATAGATACCAGAAACAGCATTTTTACAGATAAATTTAGAAGGCTAGCATCTTAATATTTAGTGACTAACTTAGATGTGCATATTAACATTATTGAAGTGTGAGAAAGCCTGCTCATTTATCCTAACAAACTTTTCATAGCCAAGAAACATATTGGGCAATCAATATCAAAATTAAGTTGTTCATTTGTATAGAAAAACGTCTAAGCAATCAAAGGTCATTATTTACCTCTCCTTTCTAATAACTCACCATTTTTACTCAGAAAAATATGTTTGATAGTGTTAATAATGAGTTTTGTTTAATAATTTCAAAATATAAAATAACATAGACGAATATTATAAAGTATGCAATTATTCAATTATATATATCGAAATTTATATTATTTTAATATTATGTTTATAATTTATTTCATATTATACTAATTATAGTCAATTTATATATTTTTTATTAAACTGGTACTGTCCCCAACAGTTTGCACCAAGGGTAATTGGCTGGAGGCCTAAACATGTATCCATTACTTGGAATTGGATGCAGAGTGGATCAGTGATAGGTAATCTTTTAGCAACTTTTCATTGTTTATTTTAAATAAATATAAAATCATTGTTTGATCACAGCAACACCATGCGGTTTCTTCCTAACTCTGGAGGATCTTACTCCCCATTGTTTAGAAAGATAAGTTAACAACTATCAAGACCGTTGAAACAGGGGCGAAGCCTAGTGTGGATAGACTTTAAACAAAATAATTATATATATATATATATTACATTAGTTATAATTTTAGTTAATATTAACAAATTTTCAATAATATTTTTAAATATTCTTTAAAATAGTTTATTCTTGTATTATTAATAATTTAAAGTTATTTTAAGAGGATAAATTATTTTACAAATAAAGTTATGGCTAAATTACTAATTTATTTTTCTATT
>JAMLFT010006544.1:0-15910 GCA_026544285.1 Pachyrhizus erosus
ATTTTAAATTTAAAGATTTTTTTTTAATTTATTTTATAAAATTAAAGAACTGATAAATTTTTAATAATTCAACCCAATCCAATTAAAGTTTGATTGAGTTGGATAAGATCGAAAAATTATCTAAAATTAACCGTAACAAACTACTTATACCCTTCCTTTAAAGTAAAAAAAATATACTTTAGAAGATAAAAATATACTAACAATAGTTTATTAAAAAATCAACTATTAAGATTATCATTAATTTTATATTTTATTAAATATTTATTTAAATAGTTTATAAGTATACTTTATTTTTAAAATACACTCCTTCGTATTAGAAAAAACAAATCTATTTAGATAAATATGAATCATAACAAATTAAAAATAAGATAACAATAAATTTTAAGATAGGATAACAATAAATCATAAATTACTAATATAAATCATAACAAACTAAAGATAAAATAAAATAGATAATAAATTGCATTCAAAATTCAAAATCACAGATAAATAGGTTGTTCCAACATCAATAATCATATTTCTATATCAGATTTTGCTCATACTTTACACAATTATACTTTAGATAGATAAACATAATTATTAATAACTAAAAATATTATATTTTTCAGTTCATGGTTAAAATAAATAAAAAATTAATTATAAATAGTTCCTAATATAAATTTAAAAAATATTTATGTATTTAAAGTATTTATAAAAAATTATTTATCCCGTACAGGTCATACATTCCAGTTACATAAACAAATCACGATAAATAATACGTAATTAATATGAAGATAAGAAGAAATACGGAAACTAATGATGAAGAATAAATAAAGATTTTTTGGTAAAGAGAAGATAAGGAAACTAATTAATCAAAAATAAAATGAGATATTCTAAAAATGGTAACAATATATCTTCAACCATTCCAAAAGGAGTAAACCTTTCATATGCATCGTTTCAAGAAGGTGGCGTTGGTTGATTCGCTCCAGAACATCTTAAAGCTCTAAGTAATTTCTATAAATGCTCCAAAACCCTTGAGAAAGTTGTGGAAAATCAACTAAAACAGGTTTGAGTTTTTCACAGAACTATGAATCACATTGGTGGAAAGGCTTCTTCTTCTTCAGAGGGTGAAAAAAGAATGCAAGAAATGACTTCTTCTCAACCAAGAATACACCCAATGAAGGTTGAAGCAAAGGACCAAGTGGTGAATAATTTTTCTGTTCCAATGAACAGAGAAATTGTCAAGGTAGTGCAGTCATCAGGGTCACATGGAAGCGATCATGTATCTAAATCAGGGAAATTAATCCCTATCAGTTTCCCAAATAACACAGTTAATCAACCAGAACCAGTGTTCTGTGTTACAAAGAGAAAGGAAAAAGCAGCATACGAGGACACTGAAATGGATCCAGAAATTCAGCATTTGATAGAAATGTTATTCTGGGAGATTGATAACTGCCCTCCAAGTCTAACAGGCAGAATAACTCTCCATGTGAACAAAACAGTGAAAGCAAGACTTCCTCCTAAAAAGCCCCAAAGAGTTTACAGACTTGAAGATCTGTTCCAATAGGTATTCATCATATTTTTTAAAGACATATACAGTGAGTTCACTTTTTTGGGATGACAACACATTCTCTTCTGATCACTAATTTAGAAAGGAAGAGTAATTTCAGTAATTAGGTGTTGTAATTGGTTGAAAAGCGATTATAAAACTTGTTGCTAGCATCATTGTTGTTTTAAGTTTAAGATATTTTTTTAACTCAATTTTTTTATATTTTTATCAATTTTTACTTTAACAAATTAATTTATATATTTTATTTTTAACTTTTAAAAAAATTATAAATTTTATCTATTAAAGTTTCTTCATTATTTTAAAAAGTTAGTAAAATTTATTAAAAAGTAAAAAATTAAATATAATATTTGTTAAAAAATTAAAAATAAAAATTACCAAAAATAAAAAATTGAGGATAGAATTTGTTAATAAAAAGAATTATGTAGAATTACGTATCATACATATTATGCCCTCTAATAATAATAATAGTGTGTGTAATACAAAGTTTTACTCTAAGTACAAATTGATTGAAAACAAATTTTTATTAAGTGATACATTAGAGGCATAAATAACTTTAAAATTACAATAAAAAGAGATTGTGTAGAATTGCATAACATGTACACATATACCTTCTAAAATCAATAATAATAATAATACTATGTCTAATATAAATATTTACTTTAAACACATACTAATTAAAAATAAGTTTTATTAAGTCATAAAATAGAGACATAAACAAAAGGGATTGTGTACAATTACATACCACACACACATATGCCTTCTAAAGTCAATAATAATAATAATAATAGTGTGTGTAATACAAATATTTTTACTCTAAGCACATATTGATTGAAAACAAATTTTTATTAAGTCATAAAATAGAGACATAAATAACTACAAAACTACAATCAAAAGGGATTGTGTAAAATTACATACCGCACACAAATATGCCTTCTAAAGTCAATAATAATAATAATATTGTGTGTAATACAAATATTTACTCTAAGCACATATTGATTGAAAACAAGTTTTTATCAAGTCATAAAATAGAGACATAAAGAGCTACAAAACTACAATCAAAAGGGATTGTATAGAATTACATACCATACACACATATACCTTCGAAAGTCAATAATAATAATAATAGTGTGTGTACTATAAATATTTACTCTAAGCACATATTAATTGAAAACGAGTTTTTATTAAGTCATAAAATAGAGGCATAAACAGCTACAAAACTACAATCAAAAGGGATTGTGTAGAATTACATACCACACTCAAATATGACTTCGAAAGTCAATAATAATAATAATACTATGTGTAATACAAATATTTACTCTAAGCACATCTTGATTAAAAACAAGTTTTTATTATGTCATAAAATAGAGGCATAAACATCTACAAAATTACAATCAAAAGGGATTCTATAGAATTACATACCACACACACACATGCCTTCTAAAGTCAATAATAATAATACTGTGTAATACAATTATTTATTCTAAGCACATATTGATTGAAAACGAGCTTTTATTAAGTCATAAAATAGAGGCATAAACAGCTACAAAACTACAATCAAAAGGGATTGTGTACAATTACATACCATAGACACATGACTTTTAAAGTCAATGATAATAATAACATTGTGTGTAATACAAATATTTACTCTAAACACATTGATTGAAAACGAACTTTTATTAAGTCATAAAATAGAGGCATAAACAGCTACAGAACTTCAATCAAAAGAGATTGTGTAGAATTACATACCGCACACAAATATGTCTTCTAAAGTCAATAATAATAATAATGTGTGTAATACAAATATTTACTTAAGCACATATTGATTAAAAATGAGCTTTTATTAAGTCATAAAATTCAAACATAAACAACTATAAAACTACAATCAAAAGAGATTGTGTAGAATTACATACCACACACACATATGCCTTCTAAAGTCAATAATAATAATAATAGTGTAATATAAATATTTACTCTAACCACAGATTGATTGAAAATGAGCTTTTACTAAATCATAAAATAGAGAAATAAATAACTACAAAACTACAATCAAAAGGGATTTTGTAACATTAAGCAATGTAAACAAATCACACTACATTCCAATAAGATGACTGAACAATCCACTCCCGTGGATCAGAGTGCCTTGGTATTTTTCATGAAATTAGTGGTCCATTAAACAAATGAACATCTGAAAATGATACTAATCTTGCAAAGTTGTCTGAAGAGGCAGAGAACTCTCAACTTCTTTGGCTGCATTGGTGTTTCTTTCTGCAACTGCCTTGGACATACCGAACATCTGAAATGAACCAAAACCGCACTACATCAGTTAACAAGGCGATGCACACAATTACTGTTCCATATAATTGGAACAAATTTTCCTTTTAGTTTCTGCAGTTTAAAACATCTCTTCTTTATTTTTTTAGTTTTTCTTTTATCTTTTTAATTCTCGCAATCTAAAATCACCTATTACATTATATTCTAATTCTTTAAAATTGTTATAAAATTGAAACTCTCTAAATTTTCTAACGAGTTTTCACTGCCAACCGTGAATTTTAATGTTATTAGACAATTTTAAATAATAAAAATTAAAAAAGTAAAAAAGTACAACTACAAAAATTAAAATGGAATGTTTTTTACTAGAGACTAAAAGAAATACTTGTTACAACTAAAAGGATAAGTAAACTTTGTCCTAATAAGAAAGTTCAGGTACAACACTAACTAACCTTGTGAACTGTTTTCTTGAAGCAAGCTTTATGTTCATCCATAGAAGCATGAATAAACTCATCAATGTGATCCTTTAAGTCCTCCAGAAAAGTGGCTTCCTCATTCTTCTTCTTTCGACATGAAGTTACAGTTGCAGCTGATGAAGATGGCCTTTCAGTTTGCCCTTTCTGAGTGTCCATACTCTCTGAGACTCCAATTATTTGAAACAATAGTTAGTTACCCTTATTAAACTCGGTAAAATGATCAAGGAACTTAGTTAAACATTATCATTATCATTCTCAGAACACTCTGCTACCACTGTTAACCTTATTATTAAAACACAAAAAATTCACAAATAATTGGTAAAAGTAAAACTAAATTTTGGATTCTATCTTTGTGAACATTGGGAGGAGAGACATCACTCAAATAAAAATTAATAATAAAAAGCATTGTAAATACTCCACATCAAATAAAAAATTTATAACACAACAATTATTTTGATTTTTTTTTCTCGCCGTATGATAAGTAAGAAATACTCATTTAATTTGATAGACAAACTTAAATTACATTCATTACAATATATAAACATGAGTGAGTAGCCAAGCCAGACGTTAGAATTCAAAATTTTAGAAAATGGGGGTTTGAAAACTAAAAAAAGAAAGAAAAAAAAAGTGAATAAAATACCCGACATGACAGAAGCCGAGGGAGAAAACCTTGTGGCGCGGTGCAACGTTTGGCGTGCAGAGAAGTGGTGTGTGGAGAAAGGATTAAGGAGAGATGATTGCGTGGAGAGAAAGATAAAGAAAAGACTGGAAGAACACGAAACAGGGCATAGAAACCAGTGGGCTCGTTGGGTCTAGAAGGTTCCAAACAGGGTGGGTGCACATACTGCTAAGCCCGAGTATCGTCATCGACCATTGTTTTACTTGCTTGAGCTAAATATATTTTATTGTAAATATAAATTTAGTTGTTGAAAAATAGGATTTTTTTTATTTTTTTTATTTTTTTTCTTTAATTTTTTATTTTAATTTTTAACTTTTTTTATTTTAATTCTTATTGAATAATGTTTTAATTTTAGTCTATGTAATTTTTTAAATAATAATGTGATAATTACATTGATAATTTGTATAATAATAATATATAATTTTATTTTTATCAAAATATATTTTTAAATATTTTATTAATTAATTTAATATTAATAATTATATTTAACAGAGATATAATTTATTAAAAAGAAATTAAACACGATTCTTTTGTTAGCTTATCAACGTCGATATTACAACATTATTTAATGTTGTTATATGATAATATAGTCTAAAAAAATTTAAAAAACTAAAATAAAAAAAAAAATTATTATTCATTTATCAAATTAATATTTAAAGCATATATTTTTATTCTTAAATGTTTTGTAAAATTTAATTTCAACTCTTCAATAAAAAATTTAACATTTTTTATATTTATAATTTTCTTCTAATAATAATTTTAGTTTATATTATAAGTAATGATGTAGTAACTACTTACGTATCATGTAATCAACTATTGTGATGTATTAAGTATTTATAATTTTTTACAAACAATATTTTTAATTATTTATAGCTTGACATTTAAGTTAGTTTAAAAAAATAAGAAATTAAAAATATAATTTATAAATTATTAAATGTGGCTGTCACAACAAGTTTAATAATGATGTGATAAATTAGATAATTAATAGTGTGATCAACATATCATCAAATAATGTTGTGGTTTAATAATTCATAACAGAGACTAAAATTATTAATAAAAAAATATAAAAATTAAAAATATTTTTATTTACAAAATAATAAATTTACGAAAATTTTAACAATAAAAACCATAACCAACCTTTTTAATTTAACTAGTGCATTATTGGTATGCTTTTTGCTTTTTGTATGGTAAAATTATATAAAATAATTAAAATATGAAACTTGTTAAACTAAATGATATAAAATTTAATGGAGAAATATTATTACAAAAAACCTAACTAAACATAAAATAAGAAGATATTTATAATAGGAAAGTAATGTATCTATAAATAAATATAAAATATTAGGCATAATTTTCAAAATCAAATCAAACTAGGAGTACTCGTGAATTGATTTAATCCAATAAAAATAAAATTAAAATATCCCAAAAATTAAAAAAAAATGAATAAATCGAAAAAAAATTTAAAAAATAGAAAATTTGAAATTTTTTATTGGATTGAGTTTGATTTTGAATTTTAGAATAAAAACCAATCCAATTCAAATCAAATTGGTACATGTTTATATATTTTAATTCATAAATTTATAACATCAGGTATGCTTATATTTTTTTTTTATATTTATAAATTATTACATAATTTATACCTTTTGATGAAAAAAATTAGTTTAAATAATATTTTGATCCCTGTAAAATATGATATTTTTTATTTTAATTCTTGAAATATTTTTTTTTTAATTTTAATTTTTTAAAAATTTATAATTTTTTGTTTTAATCTCTACTTTCAAATAACAACATTAACTAATAGTATAAAAGTAATTTTGGTAATCCATTAACTTGTCACATAATCAAAATATGAAAAAAAAAAGTCACAAGTAATATATTTTTGGTAAACTATTTTTTAAATATCTCATTAACTAAAATAATCTTTAAATGACTGAAATAAAAAAAAAATGACTAAAATTAAAAAAAATTATATTTTATAAGATCCAAAAAGTTATTTAAATCAAAAATGTTTAACAAACAATAATTTTTCCAACCACTTGACTTATGAAGCATAAATATAAGTATTGTTAGTTGTTTTTTATATAGTACATACTTTAAAGTTTATATTATTATTAGTCATATAATGATATATAAATGAAATATATAATATTTAAATTATTTTATTATATATTATATATTTTATCATTTATTTATTATGTTCAATAAAAAAAAGAAGATTAAAACTGAAAATCAATTCAATCAAAACAACTTTTAATTGGATCAAATTAAAATTTTGAACAAAATTAATTGGATGATAAATTAAAATGATATAAGCATTTGTAAATACATATATTAATATTTTTCATTATTAACATCTCTTATTTTATATATTTATGTAATGATTTTGTGTTTCTTATTTTATTTTATCTAATAATAACTAAGAAACTAAAAAAAAAAAAACTTTTGTTTAATGGTTTTAAAGTTGGCTTAATTCATTTCAAGTTTTACTTTTGATGTATCATCTTAATCCTTATGTAAAGAAAATAATTAGATCTTTTAAACATGTTGGTTATTATTCAATTTTTTTATCATATACATGAAAATCAAAATATGGTAGACACATACACAATATATAATTATTGGAAAAAACCAATAATTAAAATAACACATCATTTCAAATTAAAAATTATATTGTTTTATTGTTTTATTTTGGTATTTGTGAATTTGGGTGGGGACTAGTCAAATAAAGTTTAATCAATCACTAACTTGAAAATAATATTTATATAGGTATATATTTTATTTTTTTTAATTATTGATGGATCATTCATGATTATTTTCATAACATTAAAATGTTAAAGAAGAAAAATTAAAAGTTAGCTTTGTAAGGACATGGATGGAAAGGCTTGGATAACCAATGAAGAAATTTTTCTTGATTATGAATCAATAGCTTGACATTGAAAAATAACTATTAGTAAGAGTATAATTAACTTATTGTAATATCATGAACTTTTACTTAATACAACTTGTAACACCCAAGAAAATATTACCATAACTATACTTAAGTTTCTAGACACATCAAAATTTTAAAATATATAAACATCAATATTATGCAGAAGTTAATCTATATACTATAATAGACACTAGGTTTAATACAATTTGTCCATTACTCAAACGTATCATACAAAACATAAGGAAAACACAAAATCATAACTATTTTTAAGTTATATCTTATAGGCAGCTCCAAGCTTCATTAGCACATACTTCCATTTGTTTTCTAAAAAATATCCTAAATATACGTGAAATGGGAAAAGGGAGAAGAAACTACATAAATCAGGAAAGTAAAGCTTGGGAAGGGAAAAGGAGACTTGGGACAGAACATGAGGACAAGCTCGAGGCTTAGGACTCTAATCCTTTCTCTTCATTTCGTTCTCTTTTTCTTGTATTTTCTCTTTCTATTTTCAAACAGCTAAAACCTAAGCTCTATTCCTTTCCCCTTGTCATAAACCATGGGTGGGCTTGACATCTTTTTGCACCTTAGCTTCTTACTTTGGTTATTATTAGGACAATCCTAATTATAATTATTATTATTATTATAATAAATCTTAGGGTGTCATATATCCTGTCACACTTAATAAAATCCTAATAAGGTTTTACTCTTAATTTATTTCTAAATATTCAGAATTTGGCTTTTTATACAACTCTATATAACAATGATGAAGTTGTAATCAAGGTTCAATTGTCAGATGTGTTTTCTGAGGATATTAGGTTTTCAATCTATGATTTTTTTATATTATCATTATTTTTAATGTAATTATCTATTATTTTTTAATTTTATAAAAATAAATATTATTAGACATGTATAAATAATGTCTAGATTAGTAACAAATTTGGAAGTAAATTTGAAAATATAAAATATTAGTTATCTTTCACAATCGTACAAAAGCTTATTTTTCTTTCATTATTAAAGCTAAAGAGTTAGAGTGAAACAAGTTTTTCATCTATTTTTCTTCTCAATTGCTCTGTTGAAACAACGTAAGGAAGAAGCGGTTTGATTCTTACTTATTGGTCAGATCTCAAAGTATGTTAAGAGTAGAGAGAATCCCCTTTATCTCTTTTTAATATTATGAGTCACATGTTTGAATTTGATGGCTAGAATTTCATTTTATTCCTAATTATTAATTTTTGAAGCATTTTGTTTATTAATTTTGTTGAATCTTTATTGTACTTGAATAAGTTTGAGAAGTCGAAAATCCTTTTGCACTGACGATGATTTATTGGTATAAATTCAATTGTTGATCGTGTTTGATTTCTCATGAAGGGAGGAAGTTAATTTCATTGTGCTAATTTTATGAGTTGAAGAGTGGCTAGAAACGAAATTGATGGCTGAAAAAAAATAAAAAAATCTTTTCCTAATTGGCTTTGATTGAAATAATCCCTTGTTATGCCTTTACCTATGAGGTAGTGAGGCAAATTATTTAAATTCCATTTCTCATGTTTCTGTATGAAAAATAATGAATACCTGTGGATGTATTTTGAACTGATTAGGAAATTCTCTCTTCCCTGCATTCACACTGAGAAACAAAGAATAGGAGATGGACTTTTAGTTCTATGAGTGAGCTTTAACTTGGCCAAATTTGAAAGAGAATGATTGTGAAGATGAAAGTATAATTTACAAATGAGAGTGTGTTTGAGAAAAAACAATTTGATGTAGAGGGGAAAATTAGTATTTCTACACTACTTTGAAGAAAAGCAAAAGGATATTTCTTGAATATTGATACAACTGAAGATGAGAATGTGTTAGGCCATAATTTCTTGTATGAACCACGTAAAAATTCAGTGCCAAAAGGATATTTTACAATAACATACACTTTTAAAAAAAAAAAATAAAAGAATAAAAAACGTGACAACTTTGTATAAAGTGAATATATAGTTACGTGTCACTTATAAGTCAAGTTTAGACAAAAGTAAAAAGAACAAAATAATTTTTATTATAATAAAAATAATGGTTCAATAATGGACTACTAAAAAATAAAAACGTTGTTGATGATGTATATAAGTCAATATGAGGATAAAGTGAGTTTTTTCATAAAACTTAAAAGAAAACAAAACTAGAATGATTTAGTTAGAGTGAAGCTTTATCTTTAAATGTAATAAAATTGAGAATAAAATAATGAATTATAAATTTTTCATAAGTGAGATGGTGAGAAAGGATGAAAGATTATATGATAGTTATGTATAACTTAATTTGATTTCTTATTTTTTATTAGAAATAAATTTAATTAATGAGTATTTTATATTGGTTTGTTTTGTATTTTAAGAGTTGATATTTGGTATATATTTAATTATTACCTTTGGTTAAGAGAATTGAACAAAAAAATTTAAAATATTTGATATTATGGATGATATTGATTATTTTTATGATGTGAATTTATTATTAAATATATTTTGTGATCTAATTTCATGTCTTTTAAAAAAAAAATATATAAGGAAAAAATATTAAAAATAGAGAAAATTTTGTCAAATTTTTAGAGAAGTTATGAAATCTTATATTAGATAATGTTTTTGATTGAAAGATTTTTTTTTAGTAGGTGATTTGTTGATTGTTGAACAAATTAAGGCCTAAGCACGACTAAAGAATCAAGCAATGATGTACCCTTAAAGTCTACATGTTAAAGAGACAATCAAGGTAAAATTCCATTTTAATAGAGTTTGTCAATGTTGTCATCCATAGACTTGAATTAAAAGAAGAATGAGGAGACAAATGAAATTGACATGCTAGTGAGAAGCAAAGTTGAGTTCCAATAATACAAATCTTATTTTTAGGAGGCATGAAACAAGAAGTGACTTATAGAAGACTTTGAAGAAGAAGATGGGCAACAATTTTGGCAGCAATACTTATACGAATTGTTGATTTATGTGTCCATTTTAGGCCTATTTAAGGAGCAAAAGAAGACAAAAATAGTGTCTGATAGTTGTTGGAATCCAATTAAGACTTATAGTTTTCTAGATACTATTATTGCCTTTTTGGTAGACGATGAAATACCCCTTCATGGACTAGAAACAATTCTATTATGTTACTTGGGCTACTTTATTTGATAATATCTAAATACACCTCCTCCTCCTCCTACGAACATTACAATGATTGTTGCTTGTACGACTTCTATTCCTGCTACTTCTACTTTGTCTATGCTAATCCTTGACTAAGTAGAGTTTATAATTGATAGTAAGATTAAATACCACTTGGAAAAGTAGGACACCAAATTTGACAACATACTATAAAGCCAAGTGCAAGCCATTGATTCAAGTTTGACACAAAGATCAATGCATATCTTACACCTATAATGATCTTCTTAGGGAATTGGTATTTCAAGTTCAACAACAACAACAACCTTAACCTTCAAAATTAGCTAACCAACCTACCCCCATGATTAAGATGTTTTGTTATATATCCTTCCTCTATTTTGTTTATGACAAAGGAGAAGAAGTTTAAAGGAAAAAAATATATTCTCAAAAGGAAATATACGATAAAGGAAGATTTATTTTGTTTTATAAAAACCTTAAGCTTAAGTTTGCAACTCATGATTCAGAGCTCTTGTATATTATAATGGAGAGCTCCTTATCATAGTGATAAAAAATCCTAACAAAGCCATCAATGAAAATAGAAGTAAAGATGTTGAAATTGTAAGCCTCTTTATTGTGTGCAATTGTGTGTCAACAATGAAAAGAGCAGGATTTAATGCTAATGTCAAAGAGGCGTCAAACACATAAGAGGTGGAGAATAGGTTAAAATGGTGAGAATGGTTATTAAAGAAGTCAACAACTCACACTCACATTGTTGGCTAGTAATGCTACCTACATTGATAAAAAAAAACCTCCACACACCAACATTTATGAAAAATGAGGAGAAAGAACATTTAAAATGGAGTGTGAGGGAGAGTTAAAGTGATACACAATTAACATTTAAAATGGAGTGTGAGGGAGAGCTGAAATGATACACAATTTCATGGATGAAAGATTTTGCACTAGTTCAAAATATAATTGATGTAAAAATTACTTTCTATATTGATTAAAATTTTAATCAATATAAAAAGTAATTTTTATATTGATTGTTTTATAAATGATATAAAAAAGTTGTACTTATTTACAAATCATCACCACTGGTTATTAAGTAAGTGATGTAAAAGAGTTGACATAAAATGTTAATTTTGTAGTGTTGTTACACTATTTTATTTTCAAAGCTACACAATTCACCATACAAAGAAAAGGGAAGAAACTTCCCCTATTGAAATATTCAGATTAAGCAAACAACTATTTTGATTGTGCAAATCAAACATGTATAATAGTTGTTTTTGTATTTTGAAAATATTAATTTAATAATAAATTTAAAAAATTAACATAATAATACATTAATTATTAATAGAAATTTGAATTTTACTAATTATGGAAGTGTAAGAATTTTGTTGGAGTACTAAAATCTTAGTAGTTTTGTAAAATTAAATGACTTTGTCAATTTTTAAAGTATTTGATCAATTTTAATTGTATTATTAAACTATTTTTTAATTAAGTCTCTAAGTTTATGTTTATTTTTTATTAGATTGTTTTATTTAACTATTGTTAGAAAAAATTAAAAATAAAAATCTATTTAGTTTTTGAACTCAGAATGGTTACCTTTACAAATTTATGATGATTATTTTCATATCTCAAAGTCAATAATTACTAATACTTCTACAAAAGTGTAAAATACTAAATTCAATAATTAATTAGAATTTATGATTAATTTGTATAATAATAATTAGATGAATAAATATTTAATTAAAAAATAAATATAAGTTTAAAAAATAATTTAAATATTTAATTAAAAATCATAAAATAATTCACAAAGAAAGTAATTTAATTTTTTTTATAAATTGATAAAAAGAAAATGTTGTATCACTGTCCTGTGACATTGATACCTCTCACAACCACACACAAAAGTACGACACTTGAGCATTACCTACCAAGGTTTACGTGTTTCTAAAGCTATCCATACTCCACCTCAAAAAAAAAAAAAAAAAAAGCCACGACATACCCGATCCTGTATCACGGGTAAAAAAGTTCATGAAAACAACAATTACATTAAAAAATGTTTATTTTTTTAAAATAAAAGTTATTCAGATAATTATTTATTTTTATTGAGATTAAATTTCTATTTTGATATTACAAAATTCAAATTTTTATTTTTGAAGTGAAATAACTTTTATATTTTTTTTATTTTTGATAGAATTTGTCTTTCTTATTTTATAATATATATTTTATATCAAATCAAAATTATTTATTCAGCTAAAAAATATTTTTATTGAATGCTTTATCAATATTCAAAACTTCCACCAACATTATACATAACAAAATATTTATAATTTTTTTTAAAATATAATATTTTTAATTAGATAATCATTAAAAATTTTACTGAATGAATTTATCTATAATTAAAGAATATGTTTAGAACATTTTATTTTTCTTATTCTTCAATGAGATAATTTTTATTATTACAAAGGATTTTGCTTTTTGATTTACCAAAGTCTCACTCTATATAAGTTGGTTATAGAGTCTCAATCATGGGATGGTTTATTAACTCAAGATTTTCTAGCCTGATTTCAGTAACACGGATTGGTTTGCGAGTTAATGGGCAAGCCCACGCACTATTATGTTTAAAATAAATAATAATTGATTTTGTTGGGACTTTTAATGTTTTAGTTAAGGTGTTATTTTTGTTTGTAAATAAGATATTTGGTGTTGTTAGTTTATTAATAAAAGGTAATATATTTTTCCATTCTTTTTTGCTATTTCATTTCATATTTTTTTTATTAATTATTTGGTTTGTGATGTAGTAATGTATTTATCATATTATTTAATTTAATATATTAACAAAAGGGAAATAGAGATGAAAGCATAAAAGGGAACATTGGTTGAGGAAGATGAAGGGTAATTTGGAAAAATAAGGGGAAAAAAAAGAAAAGAAAAAGAAACAATAAATCTCAGTCATTGATTAAAATACAATGAGATCTAATGGCCAAAAATGTATTTCCCATGGTGGAAGATTTAATGAGGTCTCTCCTAGAACCCGCCAAAATGTTGCTCAAACTCGTACCTTAAATTCGTCCTTTTCTTACCACTAATAGGGGTGGCCTCAATTAATAACTAGATTGAGCTATTTATTAAATAATTTTGAAAAATTAGGAGATGTATCACGAAAGACAAAAATTAGGACATGTTTATTTGTATTTTGTTTTAAAAAACTATTTTATTGAATAATTTTGAAAAATTAAATGTCAAAATAAATTAAGAAAATCCTATTTAGCAAGCATTAATTTGAAAATAACTTTCCGTATGAGAAAATAAATATCTCTCTTGATAAGTATATTTTAAAAATATGTTTCCTTATTTTCTTGTCTGCATTTTTCTTATTTTTAAAATTAAAAATAAAATAAAAATGAAAACAACTTATAAACATTTCCTTTTTTATGTTTTAAAAAAACTAAATAATTTAAAAAAGAAAATTGTGTTTTTATCCCTAGAGTTTTGGTCAGACTTGATTTTACTTCCAATACCTTTAAATGGATCCTTTTGGTCTTCAAATTTAAAAAAAATGTGAATTTATTATCTTGTCTTTAATGATGTTAGTATTGTCAATGAATTACACGTTACAATAGTTTAAAAAATAGCATTTATTGGAAACTATAAATTGCCAAAAAAAAAAAAAAAAAAGTTCCAAAAGCTCTGTCATCCAATTTGGGTTCACAGGCATTGTCATAGCAATGTTGTTATGAATCATGTGACCGTCATTCTCTTATGTTCGTGTGGTTGTTGTGTTGGCATAATAGTAGGACGTCAATGTTGTGCATTCTCATGCTTTCCTTTTCTATGCTATTTTTGTTTGTCTCTCCAAAATTAAGGAACCCAAACGAGTTTATTTTAAAATCCAAATGATAACGTTTTTTCTTTTGTTGGAATTTAGGGTTTCAATTTCTAAATCAAAAGTGTAGATGATGATTGATTACGGTGTTGGTTTGAAGTTCCACCACTAAGAAACTTCACCACTCAATTTTCCTCATCGAGAACTAACTTTGGCTCAAACTTGGACAATAATATCAATAAGGAAACGTTAAACTTGATTGAGTTTTTTGTTTCTTTATTGTAAGTTGAGCGTGAAGCTTGATTGGAGATTTTGTTGGTTGTGATTTAATTTGGCAAAAGTTATGTTGTTGGATGGAGGGTGGTGACACACGACATCCTGCTGTCATTGGCAATGGTGGTGACATTCTTTGGTAGTGATGATTTCATGGTAAGAAAAGGAGGGTGAATGAAAATTTAGAGATTTTTTTCTATGGGAGTTCAAAATTGCCAAAAACTATTAAGTTCAAACAAATTACAAGTAAATCTTTTATAACATTTTATAGCTGCCAGAATGTGGACTCTATTAATAATAGTAACATTGTAAAGGGTAAAGATTAATTCACTTGAGGACTAAAATAATCAATTTAAAATTATAGAGATTAAAACTAAATTTGACTCAAAGTATTGAAGAATAAAAAATTTTAAAAAAATATTATTTTATTCTTTTTCATTTATCTTTTAAGACTCATTTGATTATTAAAATAACTATAATATGATAAAATAAGTTATTATATTTTATTTTAATTTAATCCAATGTTTGTTAGATGAATATCATATGATAAACTTATTTTATGATTTTTTTTAACCTATTAGTTGATATAATTTTTATTCTAAAAGAAATATGGGTTAAAAATTAGTAAGATAGGATAATATTTTTTTTTTAATTTATCTTTATCAATATTTAAAATAAAAAATTTTATGTATATTTTTCTAACATTAAAAAAGTAGCTAGGTATCTTTTTTAAAATTTATTTTAAATTAAAATTTTTATAATTTAAAATTTTTAAAAATTATTTTAAAAAATAT
>JAMLFT010006545.1:0-15908 GCA_026544285.1 Pachyrhizus erosus
AAAATATCCTTTTAAGTTTTGGAGAAAAAAAATTTAATCTAGTGTATATCAATATATATATATATATATATATATATATTAGTTTCTACATAATCAAACAAACAAGAGAAAAAAAAAGTTTTAACTTTCTTTTCTTTCACTTTTTTTTTTATTATATAATCTATAAAATCATCTCATTTTTTTTTTCTTTCTTTCATTACACTTTCATTCCTAAACCAAACAAAATCGTAAGTGTCAAAAAAAATCTTTTCCAAATATGGTGTTTTCACTAACCTTCATTTTCATAATGTTTAACTTTTTTTTAATTAATCTTTTATTTTAATTTTTAATTTAGATGCATTTTTAGTCCTTATAATATATTTATTTTGTTTCTTATATATATTTTTTTCTAATCTTTTCATCTCTCTAGCATAACATATATTTTTTGTCATTAAGTAATGAGTTGTTTGACAAAATTCAATGTCAATAACCTATTTAACAGTCATGTTGTTCACATGCCCACTAAAACATAAAGTGTCACTTTAAATATTTTTTGTTTTAGTCCTTATAAATTATAAATACACCTATTTTTATTTTATTTACTAACTCTCATTACTTACAAAATTTTTGTTTTAGTCTTTCTAAATTTTACCTTGTTTTTCTTTGACTTAGTTTCTAACTTCCATCACTTCCATCCTACCAAATAGTTTGCTATCACTTCTTTTTCTTCAATTTTTGCTTATGGTGTCTTCTTCTCCCTTCCTCTCATCCTCTTTCTTTTCCAACTTCTAGCACGCATTACTATCCCATTATAACTTGCTCAACCTCCAAACCTAACCTTTCCAATTCCATTTTTTTCCCACTAATCCAAACATGAATCCACCTTGACATGGATACCCTCCGTAACTCACTATGACATAGACAACCTAAGAAACCCATTTTGGCATATAGATATCCTCCCCTCACCACTATCAAAGTGAACATTTGGTTGAAGATGTCAATCACATCACTTTCATCACACTTTTCTCTACTTGCTCACTATCCCTTTCACAATAGTATCTCTTTTGGATATTTGAGATATCATACATGCACACATTTGTAAACTGTGCCTAGATATGAATGATGAACATTTCATGCATTAATTAATATACACTTTGAATGAAGTCATGTGAATTCTACTAGGTTAGCATTCGACCAAATGGGTGCCAAAAATTTAGTGTATTGGAACACAATAATTTATAGGAATGTGAGGAATAAGGAAGTTAGAGATGCCTTTTAAGTGCTTGAGGAAGAGAGGGAGGGCATGTACTTGTGCCCTTATATTTGGGATATGAAGCATATCATTCATAAGAAAGAAAGTTTGTAATAGTTGTCATGATTAGTATAAAGGGGAAGGAGGAGAATTAAGGAGTCAAGAACTAAAATAAAAATGAGGTATATTTAGATGAACCAAAATAAAAATCTTGTAAAGTGACTAGAGTCAATGACTAAAATAAAAATTATATATATTTAGATGGCATAAAATAGAAAGGAGTAAATGAGATGTTATGTGTTACTAACATGGTGTGATGTGACTATCAAATAAATTGTTATGGAGTTTCATCAAACAACACATCACTCAATGAACTAATTTTGAGTGACAATAACTAAAAGCATAATATGTCATATTATAAAAACATAAGGTATTACTAGAACCAAAATTTTAACAATTATTTGTTATAGTAAAAAAATTTATATGTAACCAATTATCACACATAATTTGAGTTAGGTTAGCTAATATAAACATAAGGTATTTTTTCTTTTCTTTTTCTCATTTCTTGTTATATATGTATATACTAAATAAGGAAGAGTTCGTTGTGAAAAATATTTTTTCAAAAAAAAAATTATAAAAAAAAATGTCATTGTCTTTTCTCCTATGACAATACAATGTCATTCATATATGAAAGTCATTTTTGTTGATTATACATTTACAAAAAGATTTTTTTTGTAGGAGTTTACAAAAAAACTATTGATCAAGTTTTTTTTTTAAAAAAACAAGTTAATAAAAATTTCAAAACACAAGTTAACACACTTCTTGTATTTTATTTTAATATTTGCAAATTAGTTTTTTGATGGACATTATATGCAATAAGTCGACCATTTAAATTTCTTTAAAATTATATATTTAATATAATAGGTATAATGTCACATCTCTAATTTACAATAAATAAATTTAAAGTTATGATAACATTAAGCTAGTTATATTACATTGTTGCTCTTTTAATACATGGCAGGAGTTGTTGTCCTCCATCATAAACAAAAGAAACAGAAAAAGAATTCACCAAAAAAAAAAAGGAAAATAATTTGCTATAGAGGCATATGTCCTCTATATTGGTACAGATAAGTGTAGGGTTAAATAAAAAAAATGTGTCAAGAAATCTATTATTGATTAGACATTTTCAATGGTCATTGCTAGTATTCACATATCTTCAACTCTTCATAATAAATTAGTTTTTTTAAAAGGTTAAAAAGTTATTTGAGATGAAAAATAAGAAAAATAAAGCTTAATTTGTAGTTACTTATGAAACAGGTGCTTGGCATCAGTAACTGACAATGTCTACAAATGATACCCAATAAAAGATATACCATATGCAGAAGTTATTCATGCTAAATCATGCACTAGCAAAATAACATGGGTATAAAAGGATAAGTTAATCTGCCAACACATTAAAGAATTAGGGCTTGGAAACTTGACAAAGCACAAGATCCAGTTTAAGGACCTAGCAGAACTGAGAACTTAACAGTTACAACCCTCTACAAATTAATTATGTGGGATATTATAAACCTGATCTTGTCATTAGATTCTAAAGCAAGACCAACATTTGAAGAATAGTTTAATATGTAAATGAGACTTATAACTAAAAATACCGCATGAAAGTTTATTTGTGCCTAAAAATACAGGAAGAACTAAAAACACTTCTGTTTACATGCTTACCATCTTCACCTTATTGTAATTTTCCGTAGCTCATTCAATCGATGAGCTATATCTTGAATAAATTGTTTTCCATCATTGCCATTCTGAAGAGAATTTGTTAAGTGCTCAAGAAGATCATGATCAAATTCAATTGCTTCCAACCGGTCATTAAGGTCTGATATTTCATTTTCTAGAGCAACCAACTCAACTGCTCTTCTAGGCGTGGAGATTTTTGGTCCAGGAGACGTGGAACGATTGTTTTGTGCACTAAGAGAACAATCATAACCATCTGCAGCAGCTGATCCATCTTTATCAACATGGTTTCCATTCAACATATTAATGTTTTTCTGTGTGGACAATTGAGTCTCTTCATGACCATCTAATTGAGGCCCTTCACCATTAGAAGCTCCTTGTTGATTCGATGTACTATTGACTTCAAGTTTCTCAGGTCTATCATCAGGCGCAAGTAAAGACATTCGATGAACCTTCTCTTCCAAATTTTTCAAACATCGAGAAATGTATTCCTTTTCCTCTTCAAATTCCAAAAACGAGGTTCCACCAGTCACAGCTTCATCACCAACTTTGGATACCTCAACATTCTTTGAACTGGAAACATTGCTTACGGTATTTGTGATGTTATGCACACCAGCATTTTGTGCTGTGACATTTTCTCCTTTCATCTCCCAACTTTCCTTATGCATATTATGGACCATAGACTCATCATCTGCCATGTTTGATCTATAAAATTCCAGCTCAGCTTCCAAATCTTGCATCATTTTTTCCTTTTCCGTGAGTAGATCATTAACTCTCTCCAATTCATCATTATCATATTCTGCTTGCTCTTCCATCATTCTTAAATATTGAAGAGCCTCCATCTGCAGTGCTGCCTTCTCCTCCTGTAACCTTGTAATCATAGACATTGCTTCATTTGTAGCCACAGCAGAAGCGTTTCTTTCTTCCTCCAGTTCCTTCTGCAAAGAATCCATGCATTTCTTGTAGTACTCAATTTGTCGCCTCAATCTATCAACATTAAACTCTCCTTCAATTTCAGCAATGTTGCTTTCATCCAAAGATTCAAGACCAGATTCCACCGAGGGTGACTTTTGGAGTACCTTAACTCCGTTTGAACTAGAAGCCTCAGCATCTGTCTCAAGTGAGTGAACATGATTTATGGGAACATTTGATGATGTATTAGACCCATTAGGAGAAGAATTGTCTGATGGAGATTGCTGCAGTTCTTCCTTGACATTATTAACTTCCTCAGTGGTTGGCTGCTCTATGATAAAACCAGTTTCTTCTCTTTCCTTGGTGGTTATAGAGGACTTATTCATGTTACTTGAATTCTCTTCTTTAGGATTTACAGCAGCAGAATCACATGCCACCGGATCAGTATCAATAGATGCTTTTTCCTCTGTACCAATCTTCTCTAAAACTTCCCTATTCTTTCCAGATTCCATTCCAGTATCAGTTGCTTGTGCAACGTCTGCAGCTGGAAATATTTCATACAGCTAATATTAAACAACTATTTTGAAGAAAAATAAAGGAAATACAGGGAGAGAGAAATGTTAAGTTTTTCTGATGATGCTCTAGCATGTGCATGTGTGCCATTCAAAGTCATAACCTCAGATAGGGCAGCAGGAAAATCCAGAGAAGGAGAAGTAATCTTACTGTCTTTTGATTCTGATTCTCTATTAGGAACATTCATAACAATAGGTGATGGTGGAACCTCATCTAGTGAAATGAACTCAGTCAGGTCAGAACTGAATGACTCTTGATTTGCTTGCTGCAAATTGTGTTCTACTGCACAGCTGACATTCACATCTTGATGTTTGCTGACATTAGGCTCCACACACTGATCTGAAGGCAAAGACATGGATTTGGTAGAACTATCGTTTGGCTTTGCCGGATTTAAATCACTTGGAATACATTTTGAGGAAGCTGCAGATGTAATTTGAGCCATAGGGTCATTATTGCTGGCTTCAATGTTCTCACCAAACACACTAGTGACACTACTAACATCATCATCATCAGAAAATGGAAATTCAGACTCAGAATCAGAAGTAAGTCTCAGTTCAGTGTACCCAACATGTGATAGTGGCCGAAAACTGCTTTTTCCCTCTGATCCAGGAAATTTATCCCTCATTTTCTTCAAGTTATGCCGCTGATTTAAAGGGTTTTGTCTTGGTGCAGACGGCAAAGGAATATATGGCTTAAGAATAGCTCTCCCAGGTGATTTTAGTTGGATAGATCTTGGGGAGTTCTGGTCTGACTTCCAAAGCTTCCCACAACAAGTACATTGTCTTGTACATAGTTTTGCACCCTTAGAGCCAGCAAACAAATCTCTGCTTAGTGATGGACTTTTGAAACCAGAACCACCAAGAACCAGTCCAAATTTACCCACCAACAATCTGTGAGTTTTTGTATTGTTCTTGGTCTTGGCAGCGACTGACAAAAGACAATCATCACACATCCTATGCCCATTTGCTAGCTTACCGTGAATATGACACAAAATCAAAGATGATATTTCTGATTTGTGATTGCTGCAAAATAGATTCTCATAGAACTCTGGCCTTTCACCGCGTAAGATATGATCAAGCCTAGAACACAACAAGCAAGGCAATTGCAGTTGGCAATAACTTGCAAACTTGGTGAGCATATATGATAGCAAGGCATCGAGTAGCAGCAGAAATATCAAAAGCCACTCACAAGCTGCAGATGAAAGAAGGGCAATGAACCCCTTCATCCTCCTTGCTCTGACAAATGAAGTTTCCTTTCCACCTGATGCCATCTCCACCATAGTTGCTCTTACAAATTCACAAGATTCATGATATGACAGGGTAAGTCATCAATCAAATCACAGCCATCCAACTCAAAGCCCAAAATTGCCTCACCGAGACGGATGATGAGCTAAGGCTAGAAGGCTACAAAATGGCAACAAACAACCACCCCCATTAGACTCAAATTATAATTAAAACTCAAGCCAAATGCATTGCATTTAATTTTGACAAGAAATCATCATACTAGGACTTCTGACTGAATAAGATTATTATGAACCAAAAAAATTATTTTTTTTCTGAATATTTCTTAAAACTGTATATTTAAAACTCCAACTCAATACCACTAATGTTTAAATTTGACATGCTAAATGAGTTATAAGTTGATTCGGGCAATAGGTGGTGGATTGCATTTAATTGACGCGCCATTTTAACAATGAACAAATCCAGACATCATCCATAATCATAGACAGCCCAACCACAACCTACATCAAACAAATTGAGCAAAGCCATAAATAAAGCCTCGACTTCTTAGACGACGACAAAAAAGAAGAAGAAGAAGAACTAATTAAATAAATAAATAAATAGGAACAGATTTTCGTTTTGCGAGAGATTAATTGATGAAAATGAGATATACACTTCCTTCCAACCGACCTATACTAATAATTGTCGAGTAACAGTAAACATAAACCGAAAGTGAATTGAAACCAACCCAACCGTAACGCATTACGCCTTATATTATCAACTACCAACTGCAAGTTTAGTTACGATAATTAAATCAAATAAATTCAACGAACACAAATTTGAAAAAATTGATCAATTAAGAGGTCGTGGATAATTCAGAAAAATTGCATGATTTATTTATTTATTTCCATTCAAATTTGATGTTGGAAAAAGCGGGTACCTGTTCTGTTCTGCAGGCTGCGAGAGAAGATGAGGTACAGAGGCAATTTCTGATCAAAGATGGCGGAGAATTTGTCTTTCTGTCTTTCCTTCCAAGAAAGAAATAAAGTAAATTATCAATATATAAAAAATAAAATACTTAGTAAAGAAAGTAAAGAAGATTGAAGAAAAATAAGGCGCGGAATTACGAGTAGGTCCCTCTCCGCTTGATCCAGTGACCGTTGAAACCAACGGCCTTTGATTTGTTGATTTGTTTGCTAGCAAATACACCTGAAAAATAATTTTAATTTGTTTTAAAAATTCATTTGAAAATAATTTTAATTTCTTAAAATTTGTCATATGAATGAATGCACTAGGTTAATTTTCATGTATTATTTGTATAAAAAAATACAATTCATCTAATGATAATGTATTATAAATTATTTAAAGCATTTGATAATTCATGTGCTGTTGTGTTTTTAAATGATGAAATGACATATTATAATAAATATATAAATTAAATTTAAATAATTAATAAATAATAACGATTATAAGTATAATAATAACTGCGTATGTATGTTTTGGTTCATGGCTATGCCGACTGCTCAACACGTTGCTATTGCACAGCTGCAACAATGAATGACATTGCAATCAATCATTTTCTAAAAAAATTGTTCCATTAATGACTTTCTATATATTTTAATATGCTGAAACAATGGATCGTATTTTTTCCTATATATATTCTTCTTTATTTATTTCCAAGCAAACAAAATAAGAATACTGTTAAAGAGAATAAGTGCATGCTTGGAAAGTAACTAATCGCATACATGAAGGGATGGGTGTTCATTGCTTGATTGAATTTAGTGTTGATTATTCTATGTTTGGTAGACTTTGATCATCAAATCACCCAACTCAACTTGAAATTTCATAATTAGTTCGAATCATTTTCGGTAAAACTCAATTAATCTAACCAGTTATTAATTTGAGTTTCAAAATCCGAGTAATTTGTGTATGCCACTTGTAATAATCACTACTTAAATTTATCATTCAAACTCAAATATAGTATTTGAAATTTCTAAAAAAAATTTGAAAATTATATTTTATTATATAAAACATTATCCCAAGTATAAAATAAATTTTTATCATCCCATAGATTAGTTTTACAAATTTTCTTCTTATTTAGCCTTATAACAAGTCTGGAGGAGGCAAAATTGTCATTTTTGGCTATACTCAAAAAACTATTAAAAATCAAAACTAAATAATACTCATTATTTTGAACGTTATAATTTGTGTCAAGATTTTAATATTTCTATCTAATTTATTATAAATAAATACAATATAAAAGAAAACAAATAATTATATAAACATGAGAATGATACATAGGTCATATTATTACAAAGTCTAAAGAGATTAAAAAGAATATTTGGTGTAATCAAAGTTTGATTAGTGAAACTACTTTGTGTTAAAAGAATTAATATAGTTCTTAAGTTAAGAATGAACAAATATAAATCTTTTTATGTGATTTTTTTATCCATGTCTTTAGTGTTTTTATTCGTTAGATGATATGTTTTTATATCTTTTAAAAAATTCAAAAATACATAATGTAATTTTTTATTGTTTATTCTTTATTTATTTTCCTATGAATTGAAAAAACATAAAAAATAAATGAAGTTTTAGGTTAAAAAAGAATGAATATAGTAATACTGTGTGATATGTGTTTATGTGACAATTTTTTTAATAATAATAATAATAATATGAATTTATAATTTATAGTTGATTTATTTATTTTACTAATTATAGTATAATTTTAAATTAAAAAAGTAAAAATAAATGAATAATTAACATCTATTTTAAGGATTTTGTACATCTAATTAACATTTATTTTTAACAAACTTCAAAACAAAATAAAGATAACAAACACTTAACTACATTATACACTAGAGTAATGGTTAAACTATTTTAAAGTATACAACTAAAATAATAGAATAAATTAGAAGTGTAAGTGAACATGGGCAGGTTTGTGAACCAAGTAACTCGACCAATCCCTTTTTAATGACTTGGTATTGGATTTTAAGTTTACAAACTCAAAAAAATCAACATGAATTGACTATTTATATCTCTTTTGTCATCACTAGTCATTACCATTAACACTAATCGCGTTATTATGCATTTTGCACCCCAAAAAATATTCTTGCCCTTCAATAAATGGTTTGTGCAAGGAACAAAGAGATGTGCATATGGTTCATTCATTTGATTTTAAGGAAGATAATATCTAAGAATTGAAGTTGTTGGTTCAATGTGTGATTTTACCTTTGAAATTTGAAATGGTCTAAACATTTAGTGTAATGTTATTTCACTTTATTGTTTTTTATTTTTTTTATTCTCAATTTTTTTACCATATTAGTGTGTAACTCGAGTACCTAACTTGAACCAACTTAATGAAATCGAGCTGGTTCAGTTACGGTTTAAAAAATTCGCAAAACCTAACTTAATTCAACACTACTTAATTGGTTTAGACTTTTAAATACTCCATCTCTTATCTAAATTGACATTATTACACCATTAGAATAAATAATATAAATCACATAATGGTTAAAAAAATAGTGTAATACAAAAAAATCTAAAATATAATAATAAAAAAATACTTCCTCTTATCTTTAATGTAAAACACTTGTAACAAAATTACACAAACTAATAAAAATAGGTAAATTAGTTAGTTTTATTTATTTTAAAAAAAAATATTATGAATGTATCAATTTTATTTTTATTAATAATATTAATTTATCATAGGTGATGTGAAAACATTAAAGTTTAAAAATTATTAATAAGAATAAATTATAAAAAAAATCAAATACTTCATAAGAATTATAAAATGTCTTATTAAAAAGGATTGCCAATTATTTTTAGATAGTATTTTATATTAAAGAGAAAATATGATATTTTATGTTAAAGAGCAAATATATTTTATCATGTGTCGTTATTAATACCTTAAAATATAATACTAAAATAAAAAAAAATATAAATACTATAATGATCAAAATTAATATAACATAAAAATATACAAAATAACAAAAATAAAATAAGAGAAACTTTGTTGGTTCTTGAATGACATGTGGGATAACTTTTAACACCTTGTTACATTAAATACAGTTTGCGTTAATGTATTTATTTATTTTAGTTATTATAAAATGTGAGTAAACTTTTTGTATCGTTTTAAAATTTATAAAATACTAAAATTGAAAATGGAAAAAAAAATGTTATTAATAAATAAAATACTTTATTAAGGAGAAAAAATAATAATCAATTATTTATTTCTTACTTAAATTATAAATTAGTAAACTAATTTAAGAAAAAATATAATCAATGCTAATGTATGAAGAAATAAATAAGATGTCATTAATAAATAAACAAAGTACTCTATTAGTGAGAAAACAACAACGATCAATTACTTATTTCTAACTTAAATTAGTTTCTCAATTTAAATTCTTATCTTGGAGCCCCCTAGCATTGATTATTAAAAAAAAATTAGTGTTCGGCGTATATTTAACCCATTAGCATTTTATTGATTAAAAGGTTGAAGTTTTTTAAAATCAAACCTTACCTATCTGTACTTGGTTAAACTTATATTATATTTTTTAAAATTTTCATTTTAGTCTTTTGTATAATACTTTAAACTAAAATCGTTCGTTAATTAAGAAATAAAATGTCTAGAAATTTCATGTTTTATTTTTAACATGAGGTATAAAATTATTTTAAAACACCTCTACACTTTTTTAACTATTACGCAAACTTTTAGAATCAACTTTTTAAGAAAAGTTAAGTAGAACACTAAATTGTTAAACTTTTAGAATCAACTTTTTAAGAAAAGTTAAGTAGAACACTAAATTGTTACCTCCCAGATTTATAAGGTAGAAAGAAAGGTCATTTAAAAATACCTAATAATTTTTAAAACTTACAAATTTTATATGATTGAAAAATAAATAAGTACTAGAGGTTAGTTTGGTCTCAAATCGTAGTTGTTTGAAAGATCATTTTAGGTCTAGCTAAAGTTAAAACAAAATTTTTCCAGGTCATAGATCTTGAAAATATTTTTATGGAAAACTATGGTTCATTTTTTAATTCCATTTCTTTGATGTATGAGAGTTTTTCTTCCAAAGTTATTTTTAAGATGTAAGAACACGATGAACAATATATTATTTGTGTTTCAAATTTTTATTTTAAAATAGTAAACATAAACTAAAAATAGATTGGAATATATGGATTAAAAAGCTTATTGTTTATAGATTAAGAATGTTTAAAAACAATTTGACAAGGATCAATACAAATCGTTAAAACTAGATTATTGAGAATTCGATAAATGTATCGATTCATACAAATAATAGATAGTAAATATAAGCATCGTCTTTACAATGATTTGTGCAATAATTAAATAATTACGAGAATTAAAGTATACTATAAAAATTGGTTTTGAAATTTAAATAAAATAGTGCAAGAAATAAAATAAATTAAAGTAAAAAAAATTGGTTATCGAACACTTGAGATGTAGAGAAATTAGAGTGTAATTCAACGAGATGAGGTCTCGTCAGGTTTAACTTTGTTAAATTAACCTATCATTTTTATTCAATTAAATTTATGTTATCATCAACTTACAAATTATTTTAACCTTAATACTTGAAGTACTGAGAGAACTTAAATCCTTTTAATACACTATCAATCCTTTTATTAATATAACCAAACGACTTGCATCAAGAAAATTAATTTTAATGATGACCAATCTTTTTTACCTTATCCCTAGTTATAAAAATTATCGGTTGCTTTCTTCAGTTTGTAATCCAATTGAATTTTTCAATCACAATTAATTTAAGAGGATCTTGTAAAGATGATCAAACCAAAACAAGCATTAGGTATAGAAGATAAACAATAACAAAAATTTGTTGATAGTTACTAATGATGAAATTTAGTTATTCATATCCATAAGAAAAGGAATTAGAGAATAGATAAGACATGAAGAATCTTTTAGCATGGAAGCCATTAAATTCTAGGTTTTCTCTTTGAAAAACTCATTTTTTCTCTCCAAAATTTTTCCTTATTTTTTCTTTATTAGGCCTCTTATACACATTAGCAACAAGACTCAACAAACAACCGGCGTTTAAGCATCCAAAAGTGTATGCTTAAGCCAGTTGGCGCTTAAACGCCAAAAGTTATTGCTTAAGTCGTGACACACATTATGTTTTATCTTTAGAATGAGTTAGCTTAAATGCCAAAAATTGTTGCTTAAGTCATGACAAAGACTTCAACAATTCTTGAATGTCCATAACTCTTTGAATCTTTTTATCCAATTTTTCCCTTCAAAATTATTCCCATAAAATAAAGCACTTAAAAAAATCACAAGAAAAAACATAATATTTAAATTTCTTAATTAACAAAAGCATTTATTCAAATACTAATCAACTTAAGCATAAATAATGTCCAAAAGCATAAGAGGTATGAAATAATTGTACCAAATATGTTGTAAAATACAAGTACAACCAATAATTATCATAAATCTCAAAACATAAAGGTTAACTTGGATCTTGAATAACTAAATCATTTTAAATTATTTTTCACTGATTCAAAGGCAAAGTTGTAGACTCAAGTCTAGTTCGTTTAAAACTGGTCTTACTTCATTTCATTAAGTGTAGATCAAGTTATACATAAAATAGTGGGAGGTACTTTGATTAATATTTTGAGATAATAAATTGTTACTTTTTTTTGCTAGTTTTTATGAAAGAATTTTTTTTTTCAAATTTTAGAAAAAATTTGGCAAAATTTCCTCTTAATATTGGACATTCCTTAAGTGAAAAACAAGACTAAAATCATAAACACAAATTAGCCACCACAAAAGATCATTAAGAAAGTTTCAAAACAAACTTTGGTAGTCATAATTATCACTAACAATATGTAGAAAGCAAAAATTGAAATCACTCCCCACTCTCTTCTCTATACCTCAATTTGGTGCAACACAAAGAGAAAAGGAGAAATGAGTGAGAGAAGATGAGAGTAAAAATAATTTTAGATTTAAAAAATAAAGAAATAGGTCTACATCACATATGTGATATTACTTCTATAACATCACATTGTAGTTAGCCTAATTAAAATATGATTTGTAACAAAAATGTGTGCTTAAAAAGGGATGAGTTAGTTGTGTGACTCAAGGCTAGTCTAAAGGTTGAATTATCATGTTTTTGCTTCCCAAGATCTTTATTTAAAGGTTTCTATATGCTTAAGTCAACAATAATTGGTTTATGTGCTACAAACTTGATTTATTTATTTGTTATAGTAAACTAATTTAATTTTTGTTGAAACTTTGTATAGACCTTATTTTATTATTAAAAATAATTATTATAAATTATATTTTTATAATTATTTTAAAATTTTAATAATTATTTAAGTATTTTGTTTATCCAAACAATCACTTCAATAAATTCTCAAATTTTTATGAAAAACTATATTTTGATGTATTCCATCTAAAAATGAACTTTGTAATTTCGTTATGTTTAAGGTTGAACCATCTCTTGTTGCCTTAAACAAAATAAACAAATAAATAGAACATTTTGATAATTTTTCCTAAAACTTTTTGAAAACTCAAGAAAAATACTTAAAATTATATTTAAATATATATAACACTATTTCAAGCTCATATGACTATTTTACTATCATCAAAATCCCCTTCGCATGTTAACCTAAAAGCAAATAAATAAAGACATAATCGTTATTTATATAATTCTTCAGGTCTCGACTCAAAATAATTATTAAAAATCATGATTAAGTAACTCTAAAAATTCCTATCTAGATGAGGTATAATAGATTTTTAAGACTTTATTTTTTCATAATAAATTTTGAAAATAAATAGTTCTAAAAATTAGGGTGTTACAAAGTTTTACATGTGTTTTTTAGTTGCCAATATTGTAACAAATTTTGCTTTTATTAAGAAAATCATTTATTTTCATTACACAATAGTTCTTTTGTAATTCTTTAAGCTCTTTATTTTTAGGCTTCTTTGATCCCTTTAGTTCCCTTTTAATTGGAGGAAGTAAGACATTTGAGCACTAAGTAATAAACCATGTGTTAGATCCATTAACATAATGTATAATGGATTCATAGTTGTATAAATCTTTTGGCTACAAAATATAAGTATGAATATTCTAGATTTAGGTTAATGAAACTAGCCTGAATTATATGTTGATTGGATCACTATCCAAAATTAAGTGAGCTACATCAAAGGACTAAACCCAAAATGCAAAAAATAACTTAGAGGAATGAAATGAAACTTTTACAAAGATTTAAAGCACCAAATTGAAACCTTTTTTGAAAATTAGATGAACAATATAAAACCTTACACAAAGTCATAGGATCGAATTAAGACTACAAATATTGTTGAACAGTGTAAACTCCTCCAATAATCGCATTTCATCTTTTGATAACACTTAAACTATGTCTGAATTGGTAGTAGAGGGTGAAATAAATAAGGATGAAGTGAAAGGGAAAATTATTCTATAGTTTGCTTTGTAAAAATAATAATGGAATATAATGGATCATGATTAATGGGTGAGGTTAGGGTAAGATAGTTAAACATATCTCTCACTATGAAAAAGATAATTTAGGTAATCTTTTAAATTTTGATATGATGGTTTAATTTTTTTTATTTCTCATTTTCTTCTTATCTTTTCATATTTACCTTTTCTTTTCTCTCCCCATTTTCTTTCCCTCTTTTCTTTAATACAAACAAAATCCCACATTCTCATCCAATTGATTGCTTAACCTTTGCTTCCAACAACAAAAATCCAAAGACATATTGCTTCACCTAGCAAAATGCAAACATTCCCATGTAACGGGGTCCACCATATCCTACATTTTCTTAGAGGAACTCTTTAAGCACAACATACGTGATGACATATGGATCTCCATCCATAACAGGATCTACACTTTCCTCGCCTTCTACCCTCAATCCACCATTTCCCCTTGCTTCTCCTTTAACCTTTGCCCTGTGGACTACATCGCCTCTACCGATTATTACCACCTTTTCTTTGAACTCTCCACAATTTACCTTCTTGATTGCAAAGGTCACACCATCATCGTTGTTGTTTTCTAGATTGAGTTATCTCTCACTATTTATTACAAAAGATGCCCAATTTTATTTTTTGTTCATGACCATGATCAATTTTAGTGGTTAATAAAGAATTTTATGGTTAACGATGGTTTTGGATTTGTCTCATACTTTCTCTGCCTCTTTTCTCGTTAGTGCTACTAAAAATTAGTTGCTTGTGACAAAGTTTGTGATGGAGAAAAAGAGATGAAAAAAAGATTAAGGGAGAGAAAGAGAAAGGAAAATAAAAAAGGGGTGAATAAGAAAATATAAGAAAAACATGTAAAATAAAATAAAAAGAAAATAATTTAATCGTTATATCAAAATTAAAAAGATTTAACTATTTAAATTATTTTTTTCATATCGGGATACATTTTTAATTCTTTCACCTTAGCCTTAACTCATGATCCATTCCATTCTATTATTCAATCCTAATTTTCTTTCTTTAAATTTAAAATGCACTTGATAGAACATAATTTTTAGATTATAAAATGATTATTTAATGTATTCAAATTTTAACCTAATATCACAAGTCTTTTAAGGATAATATATTTAAAATAAGAAAAATATAAGAGTTAATAATTTATAACTCATTATATTTAATTATTTTTTCAAACAATGAAATGAAGCCTTTATTCAATTCTATTATAAAATATTAAAACAATAAAATGTTATTTTTGTTTCATTCTATTTTATTTTATCCTATTTCAATCCATCTTATTCTATTATATATTAAATTTCATCATCAACCACTAATTTAAACCTAGTCTTAAGCATTTATTAAAGTCTTATGAAAAAAACATTATTAAAGTCATTTATAACAAGTGAGTAACATGTAAAATTTAAAAATAATGCTAATTAAAAAGATAAATATAAAGCAAAATAAAAAAGTTACAATTACAAAATTAAACATATAAAAAAATGCTTAAATAATATTTTAGTTCTTATGAAATAGAATATTTTTATTTTAATCTTTTAAAGTTATATATTTTATTTTAGTTTTAAAAATTATTTTTTTATTTTAATCTATAATTTCAAGTAATATTAATTAATGGTATGTCAACAACATTAATAATTTATTAAATTATCACAACATAAACTATTTTAAATATATGATATTTTAAAAATATAATTTTAAAAAAATTATATATAAATGATTTATTAAATTTTCTTTAATATTGTGATAATTCAATAG
>JAMLFT010006546.1:0-15907 GCA_026544285.1 Pachyrhizus erosus
TAATTTAAATATATTTATGTATATATAATATACACATGTAAATATATATATAAATAATAATAATAATTTTAATATTTAATTATTATTAACAAAGTCAATTGATTTAAAATTTAAAATTCGTGATCAAATTCATTTATCAACCAAATTAAATGAATTGGGTTGGATTTGGCATAAATATTCTACAAACATAATCCAAACTATTTAATTAACATTTTAAAGAAAAAACCAAAATAAAAATTTATTAAAAATTAAAAATATTTTTTTATTAAAAATTCAAAACAAAATTAATAATTTTATTGTAAACCAAAAACATATTTAAGTCAGTGTTGGGGCTGGCTGTGACGGAATAATAAATAAGTTGGTTTGTAGATGTTGCCATAGAGTATGGCGGGAAGGGGAAGCGATTCGCAGAAACAACTGTTGAGCCTGATCCGCAATTTCGCGGCTGAGAAATCTCAAGGAGGTATTCCTGTCATTTCATGGTTTCCAATTTTCTGTTAGAAGGGAGAGTAATAATAATATGGTTATGATATTTGTTTGTTTGAAAACTGAAATTGAATGGCGAAGAACGAAGAGTAGTGAGTCTGAGAAAGCAAATCGAGAAGCTTACATCGGAGCTTAGCGAGGCCAATGCGGAGCTTGAAAATGCGAAGTGCTGCAAAGAACTGGTCGAACAGGATCTTAAAGGCTTTGAAGTTCAATCTATGTTGAGTGAAGCTTCGGCTCAAACGATAGAGGTTACTTAATAGTTAACACTTACTCTTTCTCATCTCTCTCACTCACTCTCTTTTAATTTAATAAAATTCAATTAAACACACAACACAGGCGAGAGTATCTTTAATTCAAGATCACATATCTGCCGTTGGATCTGATTTGGAAACTCTCAAGGTGAGTCTCACTCACTTACGCTCAGCGCATTTCAAATTTTGCTATTGTTTTTAATTGTATGTTTGTGCTTTCATGACCAAAGTGTGAAGAATCAGCTCTGCGGTAACACATCATTCGCCACTCTCCTGTGCTCGTATCCACCATTTTCCAACTTAAATTGTTTGTTTGGTTCAATGCTCTTCCATGTGTGTTTGCAGTGAGCAATTCTTCCACAACATGCTTCATATGAATGGCGAGATAAGGTTCATTGCGTTAATCAAAATATTATGCATTGGTGAAATGTACTGTAGTTACTAATCCCTCTCAGTAAATGCAGGAAATTTCAAGAGAGCTTTATTACTTGCGACATTGACGCAGTAGATTGCACAGCTTCTAGAGGTTCTGTTATTCTTTTCACTGTTATAGTCTATGCTTTATATGTAAAAAATGATATGAGGACATGAGAAGTCAAGAACTAGAGGATTCTAGTGTAGTAGCCTTGTAGGAGGAGATTAGTTTTTAGTTACTTTGTTTTGGTGCCTTCTCACAAAACAAGAAGAAGCAGATTGTATTTTCTGGTACTCATTTTAGTGACCTCAACCAGTAGTCTCATTTATTAATCATTTTCTGCTCATCTTTTAGTGACCTAAACCAGAAATTATGGATATAGTAAACATCAAATAAGATTTTGTTCCACTCAGAAAATTTAAATGCACATATGTTTTTTAGGTAATATTGTTGTTAGAGAATGAAAACCGGGATTGATTCAATTTAACAGCCAATAAAGAACCTATTGAAAATTATTTGTTGTTTAGGGTTAATATCCCCTATTTAGGTGCTGTGTATTTGTCATTAATAATTAGGATTTGATTTGTGCTGTTTACCTATATTCCTAGTGTCTAGATATTAAAAATTATCTATCTGTCTATCTTCTTTGTCTACTTTCAAGTTGGTATTAGAACTGTTTGATCCTATGCAATCTCACCACCACCATAGTAAAGGGAAAAGACAGAAACAAACTCACGGCACACACTTCCATGCATGCAACTTTCATCACATGTATGCCACCCCATCCTCCTAGTCTCCAATAGCATTACTGATGACCATGTTCACCCCATGCATGCCTCCTGGATATGCTGTAGTAGTTAGACATCCGTCATTCTCATCTTCTTTCGCTCTTTATCTATTGAATTTTAGCGAATTGTATTCTCATACAATTAAGCTTTTCTACTTGAGGTTTTTTGCCTGGAAACTGAGGATGCACTTTGATATTATTTTAGATGCATCACAAGTAATAATGAAAGAGAATGATGCTGAGATTGCTTTAAAGGCTCTTGAAAGTGCACTTTTAGAGGTTATGTCTCAAACTGCTAAAGAGGATGAGGAATACCGAGCAGAACAAAAAAATTATAAGAATGTAAGTTGAGAATCAAATGCTAGAATGTCAAGGTTCCTTCGTTATCTTTATTTTGTTAGATTTCACTCTTTCACAAGTTAAGGAGAACCTGCAGGTTCAGCAGCAATTGATTGATTGTAAAAGAAAGGTTTCTTTAATGAGCATGATTGTCATGGAAACAAAAGAATTGCAGGATCTGACCATATATCCTTACAAATATTTTACAAGTGTAATTGTTTTAATAGTTTTGACAGTCTCCGATCCATAGGTTACGCAACCAAAACTATTAAATTATTTCACTAACAGAGAAAAGTAGAATGCCTACTCCATCAATATAGCTACAACCCAAAAAAGCACTACTTTGACGATGGACAATTGTACATGACATCAGTCAATTTAATGGTTGTGTTTCACTATCATATAAATTAGCATGTTCCATTGTTAAAATCTACTATTTCAGCATTTTTCATGCGGAGTTGTATGCCTAGAAAGTAGAAACTATAAGAGCAAAATTTGATCGATGTAAGAATATAACGAACCAAAATCCAGCTGATCACTATCTAGATTTTTGTCATTCTGTAAATTTCATAAAACATAATAAAAATAAAGATAAAAATAAATTTTGTAAATTTTATTACCAAAGACACTGTTCTATCCCTCCTCCCAAATTTTAGTACTAGTTACTCTAGTTCATGTGATTTCAGTATCATTAATGTAGTTAAAGAATTTTATTTGATTAGCATAATTGGAGCATCTGAGTTATGTACTTAACTGGAAACAAGCAGTCTTCTAGCTTGGAAGCGACATACAGTTCACTTGGTGAGGAGTTTCAAAGGAGATGTATGTGTCCTAGTTGTCATCTGGACAATTTGGATTCTTTCAGTGAACTTCTGGCAAATCCGAAGAAATGACATTTTGTAAGTAGTCTACTTCTCGACCAAAAATTTAAAATGTTGATATTGTAGCATTGTAATGATACTGAAGTGCTGAACTTTGCTCATATTGTGTGGTTTTAAGTTTGAATAGACCTGTCAATCTAGTTAAGACAAATGAGGACTTGTTTGTATGGAAATAGAAAACAGAACAGATTGGTAATGCATTATACTGATTTTTCTTTCTTATGCTTGCTTCTCGTAGATTCCGTTAGCCACTGACCAATAATATCGGTAAAATTCGCAATTTCTATGTTGTAATATATTCTAAGTTGGCAAGACTTCTCCACACTAGAGGTAGAGCTTACATACCTCTTGATTCTTGATGAATCTGTAGAAATTTATAAAAGCAATTATACACCATTTCGGATAAACCTACCCTCGATGACGTCCTGTATCGTCCATTTGATAATAATTGTGCTGTGTTGGCACTGGGCATCCTCTTAAATTCTCCCATAATAATGACAATTACCAATTCATGGGAATCAAAAACTTAGAACTAGTAATCCAACTTCAATGAAGACGAACTATGTGAATCAGATTACGATTTTTATTTTATTTCAGGATTTTTTTTTACTTAGGTGGAAATCATAGTTGTGAAACAAGCATATCTATAACTTCTACAAAGTAAGTTTTGATGTGACACTTTTATTATTTATAGAAAGTATTTATTTATTTTATTCAATTATAGTTTGTTCATTTATATATTAAAGTTTTTTTTCATAAAAAATATTCAAATTGTTATATTTATTTTTTAATTATTAGACAAATAATATTTACTAATTTTAGTATAAGATATAATTTATGAAGTTGTTATATTAACTTTTTGTACCGTTTCAACGTTGTAATTTGATTCACAATTATTTAATAAATTGTAACAGTGTATAATTTTTTGTAAATAAATTAATACGTTATTGTTAAAAGTTATAGTTATTATTATGTAAAAGCCTCTTTTTTTTTTATGTTAATGGTGTTAATTTAATGTAATTTCAAATATTAGGATGTGATGATATTTTTTTTATAAGTATTTATCAAAAAACATTCATTTACAAGTAATGCGTAAAGCATGAAGTATTTATATAGAATGTGTTGATCTTTAATTTTTTAGGAATTAATAAACATGCTAGTGCTAATAGAAATATCTTTTGTATCATATTTATTTTGTTGAGTAGTATTAATTTAATGTAGTTTTAATTATTAATATATTTTTTATTCATTTAAAAGAGAATGCTATATAAAACCTAGTATAACGTTAATTTGCTTCTATTTTTATATGTATGCATTATTATGTTACTTTTCTTGATTATCTATTTAAATTTATTTAACTATTATTACTCTACCTATTTTTTGGTTTGATTCTATTTTTTCTTTATTTTTTATTTATTAAGATATGTAATTCATATATGCAATATGGTCATTTGATTCACAACGAATAATTAATTCAAAGAAATTGAGTAAGTTAAGTGCATAATTAGTAGATAATTTAATTAAATACTTACTGAATAAATTATTTATGAAATGAGAGTTTATTTATAACACTTGACGACAAAACTTAATATAATAAGATAAAAGACATATTTAATAAGATTTTCATGAATTTTTTTAGAATAAATTTAAGAAGTTTCTAAAAGAAAGTCATGAATTATTTCCCGTAATTCAAATAAATTGTTTTATATGCCAAACCATCCAGGCCTTTGCACTAAAACGAAATCCCATTGAGAATGTCAATGTGGTTATAAGTATTTATAAATTGAATTAGATTAGTTTTAAGAAAAAAATAATTAAATTAATTTTATAAATTTTCTTATGTTACCATTTAAGTGATTTAGTTTTAAACTCAAATAAAATCTTATCTAATCTAATTGAAAGTGATTTAGATTAAATCAAATTTATATTTTTTAAATTTGAATTTACTCTCTATATATTTTTAGAATAAAAGAATTTACTTTGTGAATCACTAAAAAAATAAGTTATGTATAAATTTAAAAAAATTATCATAATAATTAAAAATTATAATACATAATAGTTTGTGATTGAATAAAAGTGTGATCTTTACTTTATTAATGCATGTATTATTTTCTCTTTTATTTTTTAAGAAATAATATATAAATTATTAAATAATAAAAATTAGACTTAAATAATCTTTTAATTTTTCTAAAACGGTATTTTTTTTATCTTAATCTTTTAAAGTTTATTGTAATTTTAATTTTTTAAAGATTTAAATTATTTGATTTTAGTTTTTATTATTAAGTAACAATATTAATTTATGATATAACTATAATATTCATGATTTATTAATTTATCACATTATGGAATAATTAATTTAATAAAATAATTACGTGTAATTTTTTTATAAATTATATTTTTTAAATCATTTATCAACTATTTTCACATCATCAACTCTTTTGAACAAATGAATTGTTAATATCAGATCGTTATTACGTTATTAGTTACTTGGTAATAACAATGAAAATAAAAAATATTTATTAAATATTTTTAAAAAAATTAAAATAAAAAATACTTTATTTTATAGAATGAAAATGCTATTTAAATCTAAAAATTAATTCAAAATATTAAAATTTTCTTACTATTATTGATTAAGTGTAAGCAACAATTATGCATGAATCTAATTTGAAAATATATTATTATTAACTTAATTATAGATATGAAAATTTTATAATAAATATTATACGAACAATTTAATTTTTTTATTAAATATAAATGAATTCATTAAATCTAGTTAGGTCCGACTAATGATTATGTAAAGTTTAATTCTCTATCAATGATTATAACAAATTTAAGTCTCCTTTACATAGATATATAAATTGTTGTGTTTTCTAGTAAAAATTTCCATGTAGAAATTGATAAAAAAAAAAGAAGGAAGAAACATGTGAATGAACGGGATTTATATATACCTTTAAAGCATAAGTATTAAATTATAAACTTTTAAGGGATCAATATGCAAAGTCATTTATTTGAACTATGTTTGAAAATTAAGATGGTTAAACTTGCATTTTTCAATGTCTTTTATGTCTCAATAAATATCAAGAAATATATGTTTTATGTCATTAATTTGTAATTTTGGTACTTCCAATTATAGATCCTAAGTAGGAATGAATAAATAAATATATTGGCAGTTTTTTAATTTAAGGTGGCATTATATATAAATAATAAGTATAAAATTATTAAAATGTATAACTTAAGTGTTATATCTAAAATATAGAAAGAAATTAAAAATTCAAACTTAAAAATTAATTTTCAAAGAAATAAAAATCGTTGATACAAAACAAATAAAAAAATAAAAAAAATAGAATTAACCAAAAAATAGGTAGAGTAATAATAACTAAATAAATTTAAATAGATAATCAATAAAAGTAACATAATAATGCATACATATAAAATTAGAAGCAAATTAATGTTATAATAGGTTTCATACAGCATCCTCTTTTAAAAGAATAAAAAATATATTAATAATTAAAACTACATTTAATTAATACACTTAACAAAATAAATATGATACAAAAGATATTTTTATTAGCACTAGCATGTTTATTAATTCCTAAAAAATTAAAGATCAACACATTCTATATAAATGCTTTATATTTTTTAATAAATTTCAAAGAATAATTAACAGTGTATTAAAAAAAAGAGTTAAAAAACATGTTGTAAATATTTATCTTTTATTAAATCATTAGTTCAACATGAGTTTTGGATAAATTCAACATGTTATAATGATTCTCTAAATAAATATACTCTTTTATTTAGCATATCTTGATCCTTGATTATTTTCTACATTTGCCAAACTAGTTTCTTCTCAAAAGATTTTTCTTCTACTTTTGCTAGTTTTGGTTTTGCTTCAATTGAAGGACCAATTTGCATTTTTGGTGATTCTTTAAAAAACAACTTTTCTTTTTTTTTTTTTCCTTTCTTTCCTCTTTTTTTTTTTTCTCTAGAGGGTTGTTCTTCTTCCTTTTATGCTTATTGAAGGATCTCCCAACTTCATATTCTTTATGCTTTCCTTCCTAAAAAAGCATGTTAATCAATGTATGATTCAACTAATTGGAGTATTCCATACATGAAGATCTTGCTAAAAAATATTTCATATAGAAGAATTATATGTTCAAAATTGGAGTCTTAAACATGACCCATGTATCTCACAACAATATAGTTGAGATCAAGTTTGATCTCATGCCGTAGACAAAATATAATTATGAGATAATGGTTTGTAACTTTACTAAGTGATCCTCTTCTAGACAAAATATTGTTGTAATAAATCTTATATAATTTGTGTTTTAAATTCATTTAGCCGGATGTTTTAAATTCCTACTTTATCAATGTATATTTTCTAAACAACAGTTTTTTTTTAAATTATTTATTTAGTTTTAGTAATTGTATAATTTTTACTTTTAGTTATTTTTAAAAAATATTTGTACAGAAACTAAAATAAGTGATTTTTTAAGTGTAAAAATTAAAAAAATAAAATTTATATAATTATAAGAATCAAATAAATAATATTTTAATGAAAATCTTGCGTTAAAATTTTATAAATAAAAAATAGATATTTAGAGAACTTTATTAACTAATAATAAGTTACTAACCATTATATTTTAAGTCACTGGTTAAACAATTAATTATAAAACGTTTGATTAAAAACCACCATGCTCTTTCTAAGGCAATCCATATTGTCCACTTCTACTTGAACATCCAGTCCCCTCCATATTTCTTTGTCACCTTCACCAACTATATTTTTTTTCTCTTGTCCTATATTTTATTTTTCCCTCTCCTCTTCCTTTTTTGACAACCTGTGCGTATGTCATATCCATTCCTCTAGTTTGTTCCTTTATATTCTTTGCATGAGCTCTTTGTACGTGAGTTAAGTTTGACTTTCCCTTCCCTTGAGATTATTCCTTTTCCCTCTTTGGGTTCTACGAATGTCTTTCTTTTGCATTTTTTGCTGTTTGAGGATGTTCACGGACAGCTTCATGTCACCTATATATATTTGATCTAACAGTCCTTCTATAAGTTTTGGATTTGTAACACCTTGTATCTAACAAATCCAAATCTCTGCCTTGAATAGTTCCTCTTTCTTGCTATAAATACCTCCCAGACTCTTCTTTATCTTTGGAAGATTTTCTGTAGCTCCAGCTCTCCATGATTCTCAGGAAATTAAAGTGAGTGACGAAGAAAGTTGTAACATCCTCTATTCAGCTTACCACACTCAAGTTCTAGATAACTCCCATCTATGACTTGCTTATAATTTTTCAGTGTACATGCCTTAAATATTTTGCTAGCGTTTGCCCCATCTAAGAACCTAAATCCTTTCAAGTTTTTTTGTCATTATTATAATTTTATTTATTTTTAGGTTTGAGTCCTTTATGATCTAGATTCTAGTTGAATAGAGAGACAGATACAAGATTCAAGTAAGACTTATTTATCCAGTGGATTCTGCTTGAATTTTGTGTCTCTTTTCTCGTTATGAGTGTCAACTGTTAGAGATAAACCATTCAAATGAAAGTTTTAAAAATGATAGTCAAAATCACTTCTAGTTTCACTAAGAAAGTTTTCTCTCTCTTTTTTCCGTATGGGTGACAATAGTAGAAAATCATAATAGAAATGAAAACCTAAATGGAAATCCAATAATAAGTGTATGATCTTACTAATACTTCATAAATAACAAAAGGAAAAGGAGAAAGAGTTATTGAATTGATTGGTTATTTGGAGTTGCATTTTTTATTTGGATAATGTGATTTTTGTTTTTGTAATATTATCTAAATTTTTGTTGAGTCATATTATTTTATTACAAACAATTATTTTATTATAATAATGATATATAAATCAAGAAAATATATATAGTATTTCACTATGGTTTACCTCAACATATTAATTAATTGTAAACTACTACTTTTTTCAATCTAATGTTGGAGATCCAAAAGCTTTGAAATTGAAACTAATAACCACGGATCCGCATGACTCAACAATGAAATAGAAGAATCATAAGATTTATAATGGTAGACATGGTAATTAAAATCATATCAAACTTTGGCTAGTCGTATTGGAAACGGTCTGGCATCCAATTCGGATGAACCACAAAATTGTTCCTTAAAACAACTGGTCAAAAACCAATAAAATTTGTCTTGAACTGTACAAACTGGTTGTTCGGTTACTTAACTGATTCTAGAAAATGTTTGTTTTTATTTTATTTTAAAAAACTGTTCCCTAGCTTACGAAAATGAAGACCCCTTCTCTTCTCTGGAGTACTTCTCCCTTCTTTGTGATGACCTACATTCCCTTCTCCGGAGAAGGTTTTTCTGTTTCTTGGACCTGCTTTTGGCGGGGAGAGGAAATTAACACAAGGATTTTCATTTTCTAATGTTTTCTTATATATGTTTCTCTCTATGGTGTATTGGGTAGAAAAGAAATGGATTAGTATAAACCTCTTGGGTTGATGGTTCAGTGCCATTGGGAGGATTTAGGGGTGCGCTCAACCATGCGGTACGTTCTCTTGTTAAGGGGACCTTCGTGTGTTGCTTGATATAGAATAACATAGGTCGACGGCATGGGTGGAATGGATGGTTAAAATTGGAGATTTCCATGTTTGTTTTCAAGAAGGGTATATCGGGTGTGCTACAGTGTAACAACCCTGGTGATATTCTGACTAGTCACTAGCATCTCTTATAATTATTAAACTTTATGGAGTATATCATTTCTTGAATCACAACACATGTACATTTTTCATATATAAACACAAAAACACTTAAAACACATTTTAATTTAGAAACAAATTAATTTTAACAGTATATTAATTTGTCATATCATCAAAATTTTATTAAGATAATTACGTGTAATTTTTTTTATAAATTTTATTTTTAAATCTTTATTTATTCAAAATAATTGAACATCAAATTAATTGATAAAAAATTTAAAAATATAATTTATTAAAAAAATTATATATGACTATATTATCAAATTTTTTATGACATGATAATTTAATAGATTACTAATATGTTATTTCAAGTAATCAATTAACATTATTATTCGATAATAAAAGGTTAAACAACAAAATTTAAATTTTTAAAGGACTAAAAAAATTAAAAAACTAAAAAAAATATTACTTTATAGGTGCTTAAAGGTTACTTAAATCTCAATGAAATCATTCTCAAAAATATTTTTAGTTTAATTGAGATTTTATTTTCAATGGCTCTATTTCATTCGTGATATCAAGTTTTAAGAAAGTAGTTTAGAAAAAAAATTACTTTTTAATAAAATTGGTACAATTAATAAATAATGTTAACTAACTTTTATATTTAGCATGAATTAATTTTATTTATTTTAGATTCAAGACCGAAAAGATTAAGAAGTAATTACAAAATTTTATAATTTTTAATAAATTTTAAACAATAATTAACAGTGTATTAAAAAATAATTAAAAAGCATGTTATAAATATTTTTCTTTTATTAAATAATTTGGCTTGACCCGGAAAAACTTCAAAGTGGTTCATAATTAAGAAAGTATATAGGATATACTTTTTTGTTTATAAAATATGCATTGGTAAAGCAGGAATTTAAAACATCCAACCAAATGAATTTAAAACACTAATTATAAGGATCATATATAAGATTTATTACAACAATATTTTTCTTAGAAGAGGATCACTTAGTAAAGTCACAAACCATTATCTCCTAAGTATATTTTGTCTACTACATGAGATCAAGCTTGATCTTAGCTATATCGTTGTGAGATACATAGGTCATGTTTAAGACTTCAGTTTTGAACATATAATTTTTCTATATGGAATGCTTCTTAGCAAGATCTTCAGAGTGTATGGAATGCTTCTTAGCAAGATCTTCAGAGTGTACGGAATACTCCTATTAATTGAATCATAAATGGAAGATGAAAAAGAACCCTCTAGAGAAAAAAAAAAGGAAAGAAAAAAAAAAAGTTGTTTCTAAAGAATCACCAAAAATGCAAATTGGTCCTTCAATTGAAGCAAAACCAAAACTAGCAAAAGTAAAAGGAGAATCTTTTGAGAAGAAACTAGTCTAGCAAATGGAGAAAATACAAGGATCAAGATATGTTGAATAAAAGAGTATATTTATTTAAAGAATCATTATAACACTTATTGACTATGCAAAATTAATTTTTTTAATGGTTTAATTCTATTGTTTTGATTGTAAAAACTTAAAATTTCTACATTCATTCTCCTCGTTTTGTCATTAACAAAAAGGTACCTTAAGGAGTGTAGCTAGATTAATCTAAATCCTAGAAGTGTAATGGTTGAAAGTTAAATTTTGGAAAAGTATCAACATTAGGAGCAAATTTTGGCAAAATGGTTCTCGTGATTTTAATGAAGATCCATAATTGAAAGTTTTATCAATCTTGTATCTCACAATGGAAACATTTTCCATGAAGTGTATACCAAAATTTAAAATGAATACTAGAAAAACTAATGAAACTTTGTAAATACTCTCTAGAGATTAAAGTGTGATAAAATTTCTTTAGATGATTAAGTTCAACATGCTCACCTGTATGAGTAAATTTTGTATCTTTAAACTTGTAAAGTTTGTGAAAGCTAGAGAACACTCAAGTTTTACAATTTTAAGAAAGATTGTGTTGTAGTAAAAAACAACATAGAGAATATTTAGATTTGTCAAAAGTGACATAAAGAATACTTGTTGTAGCTAAGAATGACATTGAGAATACTTGTTTTGTAATATTGTTTTTGGTTAGTAAAATCCTTCTAAGTTTAAAGAAGAACTCATGACTCAAGGTTTGAGTGAACCAATATAAAAATTTGTATTCTTAGTTTTACTTTTAGCTTCATTTATCCTCATGTTTCTTTGAACGAAAAAGTTACAAACTTATTTTCCATCTAAGCTTTGTAAATTTCTTTTTGAAAAACTTTAAAATCACACTCACAATATTTAATCCCTCATTTAGTGTGTTTTTGTCCTTTTATAAGGATAAAAATGATTACTTTTACAAGGGGATATAACTATCTAACTTGACCTAAATACAACTCCATTTAGGACAAAGAGAGGAGAATTACTCAAATCTTATGACATAGTTAAGAGAAGTTCTACTAGACATAAATTTCATTAATTGAGATAAGGTCTAGAAAGACAGTAGGATTTCTTTAAAAATAGTTTAACCTTACTTAATCAATTAGTCGTAATAGAATGAAATTGGTACAAAAGCAAGAATACAAAATTTATTAATGAGTGAATCTAATAATGAGTAAGGAATATTTAGCAGTCTTAATTAATCTTAAGACTAACAAGACTGTAACCACTCATCACATAGAAAAATTAAACTACTTAAAAATAGTTTGACTGAATAAGGAGAACAAAGGTATGTTATATGAATCCTTTTTTGGTTCTTCATCTTCAATTATTTTTGTTGAGTCTAAAGTCATCTTTAATCATCCTTCCCTTCTTTATCCATTATGTTTTGTAGTTTGCTTCTACGTGAGGTTCTTCATAAATTATTGAATAAATGTGTTGCAACCAAACAAACAATCATTTCTAAATCAAACATATTCATTCTTAATCATTACATTCATGCAAGCAAAACAAACACTCAATATAAAACATAGCATCCAATGATTATAAACTTATGAGGGACTTTAACGCCCATTTTTATCCATTATAATTTAAGAAAAATCTTTTTAGATATTTTATTTCAGGTAAATTTTAAAACCTAATTTGCTAGGGGTTACAATTTGTAAGAAACGTAAACATCGTCATCGTATCCGAGCAACATGAATTTAGTTATAACATATTCAATTTAATATATATGTAAAGATCAAACAAAACTATAGATATTACATTTCTCAAAGTATCTTACTAGTATATTATACAAAAGATAAAGTCTAGGATAGTTTGCAACATCTATTTCCTCCTAAGAGTTCATAGCCAGAATACTCAGACAGATCTTCTTTCTTAAAAAATTTCTCCCTTCTTTCTTGACCATTTACTAGGACTAAACCTATAGAAGAGCTTTGCGTGGAGGGGGTTGAGCGTATCGAGGAGCTGCAAGAATGTTTGGAGGAACTCTAGTGTATCTTAGTGGCGGGTCTGTGTCAGGAGAACGAGGATATCTATATGGTGGAACTGTCATGAGGCTATGACATTTGGGGACCTAAAAGAAAATCTTACATAGCCCATGAAGGTGTCTTCTCCGCTTGTTAGGTCATGAGTCTATCGACCTTCTAAGGATATGATAGTCATGTGGAATTGGGGATGAAACTCGTATGTCATCTGTATTTGAAATGTTGAAGATTGTAGGAGTGAGTCATCTATCCTTAATCATATACATACATGTACACATTATTTCTAGCTATGATATGCTCTCATATCACCACAACGTGCCTAATTAGGGATTCTACTCATTTTAGGGCCCTTCGTAGCCTTCATTGCTACTATCTCTAAGAGGACTTACACGAGTGTGTCAACAATAATTTAAGTTTGCATTTTGGATCAACGATTGGGAGTACATATCCTGCCTAATACTTGGTGTAGGATACTCTCAACCAAATCTTGGTAATGTTTCATTTTGTCAAAGACGCCAAGCCGATTTGGCGACACCTTCTTCACTCAGAGCATTTCACAATTTGACACCTTATCTACCCCTAAGGACTCACCAAAGTCTGCATACATTCCTCTGGTACCTTTTGTGGTCAACCCATGCAATCTCTATTTTGATTTTTCACTCGTTAGGGATTCTGACTCATTCTACCCTTTTCTTTTCCAGTCATCAAGCATTCTCTAGCACTTATGTCAATTTCAACAACATAGTATTGTACTAACTCCCTTCTATTATTAATTTAATTGACCAATCCAAGTTTACTCAACTTTTGTCTGGGTAATTTCCCATTTCATCCTCTATCTTAGGATTGTTTATATGATTTACTATCTATTTGATACAGTTATAATCATCTTACATATTTCTCTATTATTCGTAGAGAAGGTAAATTATCATCATATAACATAGGAATATTTAAAATCAAAGCTAAACAAAGTTCCAAATAATATATCAAAGATCACAACCAGAAAAATAAGAAATGACAAAACTATCTTTTTCTAATATTATTATCTTTATTTTCTTTTCTTCTTTTTTGTCTTTCATTCTTTTCCTTCGTAACCACATATTTGTATAATTATCATCCTAACTAAATTTATTAGAGTTGACATTTAAAATAAAAATTATTATTATTATTATTATTATTATTATTCTATTCACACCTCCTTTATTATACTCTTTACATCCCTACCTTCACTAAACTCACCCCCTATCTTCTTCCTCGGTTAACTTCTTTTTCTTCTACCTTTCTTCTCACACTCTCAATCTCTCCCTCATCTTCTCCTGAATGTTTATTTTCTTCCCCTCGACCCAGTTTCCTTCCTCTTTTCTTTTCTCACTCTACCAGTTCCTCTCCTTTGCTTGAGACTTAGCTATCAACAAGAATAAATAAATTTTCAAAATAAATTTTTTAATTTCAATATCATTTTTTATTCCACCATAATCCTAACAAATTTTCATTTTAAACTAACTAGTCACCTTTAATACTTATTCATAATAAAATTTCGAATCAAAATTCCAAAAGACAACATATCTCATGACTATGGCGGTTGAGGAAAATTTTCAAATTCAATTTTCCTTAACTCATCATCTTTTTGGTCAGTTTAAAGTGTGATTATGAGAGGAAAGTAATTAGAAATAAATTCATGGAATCATAAAGGAGAATAAAGGACTCCTTCTACCTTTAATCTGTCTTTCCATCGAGAATTCTAAAAATTCCAAGGAAGTTCTAGTGACAATGCAAATTTGTGATTCTTCCATTCTTTCTTCAAATTAATGGCACCAAAAGAAAATCTGGGACATGACGAAGCTTTATGGACAAAAATTTTAACCAAAAGCTTCGAATTCATAGCGAATTGGTTCGAGAGATTTGCACTTGTTCATTCATTTTTTTTGCCATGCTCTTTTGTTATATATTGTATTTTAGTGTTCATTTCCAGGCTTATTCACTTCACAGGCTATAAGTGAATGCAGTTGGGTACCTAGCAGGGTATGGAGGTTCAGGATAGTAAGGTTCAAGGTGTAAGGCTCGAGAAGAAGAAGCTGAGTGAGTAGCTTCAATGGCGGCAATGGATTTCAAGGTAAGCTCATATAGATTTAATTTTCATAAGTTTTCAACAATGAGTCTAACGGTCAAATGACAATCCTTCTATCCTCTAATTGCTCTCGTCCCTTATGCTACAGACTTCAAATTTGTCCTCCCCCACTTTTTCTAACTCTGCTTTTATTTTCTCATATTAATCCCTTTTTTTTATTACTTATATTTGTTTTGTGTCCCATTTACTATACAAGACGCGTAGCCTAGGTGGTAGCGCATTTTGCTACCCACCTGGGTGTCCTGGGTTCGAGCCTAGGCAGCTAGCTCCTTATTTGCTTTCTTTTTCCTATTTTCTTTTATTTTCTGTTTTAAGTTTTTTAAATTATTATTTTTTATTTCTGATTTTTCCTAAAAATCCTATAAATCAACTTATATTTTTCTTCTCTTGTTTATATAATTTCTCCCACTGAAATATTTATAATTCTATTTATTTTGATATAAATATTTATATATATATTTAAAAAATCCTAATTCTTACTTCTAAAATTTTGATTATTATTTTATCTTCTTATTTTTACTCCTTTTTCCTTCTACTT
>JAMLFT010006547.1:1384-15907 GCA_026544285.1 Pachyrhizus erosus
AGATCAATCATTTATATGTTTATTATTTCTATTAATTTCCAAATCTTATAAATTCAAAATTTCTACTCATCATTGCCTTTTAAAATTTTTATTCACTAATTCATTCCTTTATACATTCACCCACATACTATCATAAAAAGTAAACTTTGAAATTAATATTATATATGGATTTGGGATGTTACACTTGGCCTCAGAGGGTTTTTATTTTCTCCCTCATTTTTTTGAAGGTTTATAAAGTAAATGGATGATGCTTTTCTGGTGTTAGGTGTAGGAGCAATAATGTCTCATTTAGGTTCATTCGTTCACACGTAAAAATAACTTAAATGGAAGAAAACGAATTAATATAACATCAGAAGCGCATGTGGCTTAGTGGTTAAGACACTTAGCCTCAACTGGTTTGGTAGCTTAGTTGGTTTGTTCGTGTTGCTCCCCTCCAAGTTGCGGGCTTGAGTCCCAACTTCTTCTTCTTTTAATTTTTCTACTCCCATCTAGGTTGCGAATTCGAGTACCAGTTTCTTTTCCTTTTAATTTTTCATGCTATACACACACACACACACACACACACACACACACACACACACACACACACACGATATTATATAATTATTATTCTCTAGATTTTAATTATTCTAAAAATTCTAAAAATTTAATTATACTCTTTCCTTTATTTTCACATGTTTTACTACTAATATCTCCCATTTATTTATTTATATCTAACCTAAATAATTATATATATATATTTATTTAATTCATTATTTTCTTTATACATATATGAAAATTTTATTCTCATGCCCTTACATATACATACACATACATGTTTTGATCAATTGATGCTAAGAGTATTTTCTTAATTTTGTAGTGCGACCATTATTCATTTTTGGTTAGCTAATTAATAAATCTTCATTATACTAACAATTACAACCATAATAATTAATTTGTTAGAATATTTCTATTTACTTTCAAACACAGATATAACATCAACATTATTACTAATGAGAAATATAGATACTATTAAAAGAACCATTCTCTTTTACTACAATTTCTTGTGATTTATTTTCATTACGTGCTACTTTCTTATTTTAATTACTAATATCACAGTTATTTTTATTTTATAAAGTTTTTATTTTAACAGGACGTTACATGATACAAAATGCCAAAATTATCAAAACAAAAGAACCATGTGAGAAGTTCAATTGTGAATATATATATATATATATATATATATATATATATATATATATATATTTATTATTTTCTTTATACTTATATCAAAATTTGATTCTCATGCACTTACATATACATACATCTTTTGATCAATTAGTGCTAAGAGTATTTTCTTAATTTTGTAGTTCGGCCATTATTCATTTTTGGTTAGTTAATTAATAAATTTTCATTATACTAACAATTACAACCATAATAATTAATTTGTTAGAATATTTGTATTTACTTTTACACAGATATAACCTCAACATTATTACTAATGAGAAATATAGATACTATTATAAGAATCATTCTCTTTTACTATAATTTCTTATGATTTATTTTCATTACATGCTATTTTCTTATTTTAATTACTAATATCACAGTTATTTTTATTTTATCAAGTTTTTATTTTAACAGAACGTTCCATGATGCAAAATGCAAAAATTATCAAAACAAAAGAGCCACGTGAGAAGTTCAATTGTGAATATATATATATAGCTCAAGGGAGTAGAGTGGTGAATCGAATGACACGTCCCAACAAGTTATGGTGAAGAAGGTAGATGTCCTCGATAATGATATGTTATTGACCACGAAAAGCCATGCGAGTCTTGTCTTAGTTCCTCATGCTTAGTACCATTGCCAGTAGAACCTCTCTTAAAGAGATAGAAAACTAATTATCCTACTGAGGATGAGTGGTTGAGGAGTTAGTCCTCAGAGAATGAATGAAATACAGTTTGGTACACTGGAAGTGAATCGTGAGGCGTGACATTGTCCAAGCCAACTTGGTAACCTCAATAGAGCACAAAGTTACTATCATGTTGGTGAGAGCCCACTATTGTACCGTAATGAAGGGTGTACTTGCAATATCTATCCAACTTCAAAATTTTTAAGACCACTAAGATTTGGAAGTTCTAATGGAAGCTTACTAGTATGTTAAATATATTTAGAATTAGGTACTAACATTTTTTGTACTGCGAGTGAGAGCGTTAAGCAATCACATGAGAGTGGTTGATCATCTATGCATGTCATTCTTTAGTCGTATGTGTTTCTTGATGAAGCAATAAAACTCATTCCTTTATTTTTCTTATTTTAGGAGTAGGCAAAGATGTTTAGACCCTGACTTGGTTTATGGATTGATTGTATTTATGACACAATCATGAGTAAGGACTACTTCGTTAACCATCTTCATTTTACTTTGGCATCGTTGAACACGAATGACCTACTATCCAACATGTATGATTGTTTCTTGTGGTGGACGCAGCCTACGCATCCATATTTCTATCATGCCACACCTAGATGTCATTGAGATTTCATCTTCATCTTTGTCTTTAGTGTCTCATCATTTGGGAAATGACTTTGAGGTAGAGGCTGAGGAACTTAAGGCATAAGTTGAGGTACCTAAGGCAGAGGCTGAGGTACTTGAGGTAGAGGTTGAGATACAAGAGGCAAAGACTAAAATGCCAAAGGCGACCCCTGTTAGGGAGGTGTAGGCTAGTTAGACAAGGGCGAGGGAAACAAGTACCATGAAGAGGACCCAAAGCAGTACGTCAATGAGGTCACTTCCTATGACATCTTCTGTCTTTTCTAACCCGCAAATTTGTGTCTAGTGTAATGGACACACACATAGTATTGGAGGCTAGAGATTATTGCTTTGAATCTAGGTTTCCTTTTGATAATTACAAGTAGACCTAAGATTCAAACCTTTTATTTGTATTCGATCATTTAGCCTTTTTCTACCAGATGTATTTGGCTATTTTGGGATGGGTTGGATTATAGTTTAAGGATTCTATGTGGATAATTGCTTTCACTCAATTTCAAACTTATATATATTTATTCATTTAGTCCTTTTACATTTCATATTTTCTAAATACATATGTGTTTGTTCGGTCACGTTATTTATTTTGTATTTTTGTTAACAAGATTTGTTTTAAACATTTGACCTCCCCTTCCTACTTTTACTTTAGCAAACAAAACGTTTTAAATCTTTTCTCAAATTTTGTCATATTTCTTTAAGTCTCAAACGGTTCATGAGACAAAACGAAAATGTTTTAAAATCAAATAAAAAGGATATTCAACACATGTTTTACATACTAGAATTTTGGATGTTTCAATAGTTGTATTTGACCTCCTTGAAGAGAGGTGGTATGTTTACTAGTCCTTTATTTTCCATCTTCCAAGTTTTTTCTTCCTTTAGATTGTTAGATGTTTAATCCCTAAAGACTAAGCTTTGATACCATCAATAAGAAAAAAACACACTATAAAGGTGGTTGAATAATGTGTGATTTTGAAAGGTTTTATAAATCTTTTCAAAAATCTTTAGATGAAAACAACTCACAAACAATTTTGTACAAACACATGGGGATAAAAACAAGAGCAAAATTGATAACATAAGTTTTTATATTAGTTCATTTAACTTAAGTTACATTCAGTTCTCCTTCAACCTTAAAAGGGTCTTATTAAGCAAAACAAGGTTACAAACAAGTATTCTCAATGTCACTCTTAGCTTAAAACAAGTATTTTCTATATCACTCCTAGCTACCCAAGTATTTTCTATACTACTTCTACCTACAACATAATCTTCCTTGAGATTGTAAAAACCCAAGTATTCTTACATCTTATCCATTCTTGACTTTCATAAACTACAAGAGTTTTAAAAATACAAAGATCTATTCACACAATGATTATATCACATTTAAGTACAAATACAAATTACTTTGCAAAGCAAAGAGTGTACTGATCTAATACAAGAACAATTTAGTTTGAAGAGATGTTTTTGTATTAGAGAACTTTGTCCATAATGTATGTATAGTTTATGTATGTATTTTTCTCTTCTAGTCTTTATATAGGCTTCAAAAAAATATTTTCATAGAGAAATAAATCCCTTGTAAAATTTTATGTTTTGAATGAAGAATTTTCATTTAATGGACTGGGACTTTAGTTATATTATTTTTTATTGATGTGATGTTTTCAACAGATAAAAGAGAAAAGTAGATGTCATTTTTTTCTTCATAAAAGATATTCACATGTCTATAATGCAAGTCTTACTCTTCTGCACATTTCTACATTAGTTTTTTCTTTGATTAGGCTCTTTAATAAAAGTTGGCTTTTGAATAGAAATTTTTCTTATCCTTCAAATAATTTTACTTTTCATTTAATGATTGAAATTTAAACATTGAATTTTTTTTATAAAATAAAGAAAATAACATATGCAATAATAATATAAGAGAAGTGACTTTAAAGCATTGGATGGAAACTTAAGTGAATATAAAGTCAAAGTGTAAGTTTTTATTACGTATTTGACAAATACAAACAATAGGATGTTGGACATTCATTTTTTTGTGAAAAGCTTTGGACGAATCCTTTAATTATAACGCCTTTGGATGCTAGCTTTTATTAAACATTGGACAAATGTCCACATCTGTGTGTTGGATGAATGTTAAATTAAAAAAAAAATTATGTTTCTAAGATAAAATTATATACCTTTATAGCATGGACGCATACAAGATCTACATCACTCATAAAAAATTCATTAGTTCATCAAAGTTAATATCATTGTTATTATCAAAACTTGATACTTTTAGAGGGTTAAATATCTTCCAAATAATTGATTTCAACAAGACATTAGTTGAAATACCATGAATTGAATGCTAAGTATAAAACATTTTCTTTCTTCTAAAATCCATTACTTAGTCATTTTAAGTGTGATTAAGATCATCAAAACGTTTTGATAGTGTGAACATATATAGACAAGTTTATGCATATAGAACACATTGTTAAAAGTCCTTAAATTTTAATAGTCTTTGTTATCATCAAAATAATTAATGAAATTTGGACACTTTTACATTTTTGGTTCCAACACTCACTCCTCCCTTTAACTCATGATTTGTCCAAGAGAGGGCTAGGGAGAGAAAAACATAAAAATCCACTTTGAGTACTCACACGTTGAGCCTTCAAGCGAGCTTGTTCCAAAATAGTTTAGGACTAGCAAAACAATTAATTATTAGTACCTATGAAAGTGAAGCTTGAGATAAGGGGATGACAAAGGTTGGCTTGCACGTGGCTTCCCTCTAAGAGAAAGCCAACATGCAACCTCCCAAAGTTTGAGAATGATTCATGATCGAGAGAGAGAGAAAAAACGAGTGAGAGAAAAAGATTGATCACCATGGAGCACAAGAGAATTGGTGAGCTTGGAGGAAGTGAAATTGATCTTTAATGAAAAGGGAATGACACAACCATAAGGAAGCAAAATGCATCTATGGAAGTTTCTTGCTAGATGAAGAGTTTTGAGACTAAATCTTGAAGATAAAGGGAGGAGGGGTTATGCAATTTTAACTAAATGAGAGGGGGACGGTTTGGTTTTGCTATCATAAGGTGGTAGATAACTTAGGAGTTAAGTCGGTGAGTGTGAGAGTATCGAGCCCATAACTAGATACACCAATAGTGTCTTGGAGTCACGTTTTTATAAATTTGGATTAGTTAAAACTTCCTTAACTATATATTTGGTATATATTAGGATACCCACTAGAAATATTTCACACAATGAAATGAAATACCAGCTCTAAATATTCTTTCATATTAACTCTGTTTTTTCCATTATCAACTTGTGATATTAAAATAACAAATTTAACTTTTAGAGAGACAATAATATTAATATTCAATTATAGTTTCAAATTTATATATGAACTTATTTAATTAATAATAATATTAATCAAGACATTAATAATAATAATAATCACTAGAGTAAGTCTACTAACTAATCATTAGTAGATCAATGATATTTAGACTTTCTTATATTATAAACATCTATTTGAAATTCCTTATTTTTTTATGTCTTTCTTTTTGTTATATCTTATTATCTATTATTATCTCTTTCACTTTCTAGCTATCACATAGCACCAAGGTGTCCTTGCATAATATTCTTTCTTAGTATATTAAACAGTTTTTCAGTGAAGAGAGAGGCATTTTAATTAGATCAATGGAAAGCAAACAAAGAGTAAAATGAAGAATATTTAAATTAAAAAAATTCAAACCAACTTGTTCACCTCCATAACAATCGACTGAAAAGGACTATGTACATGTAATCTATTAGATATTGCAACTTCCAATGAATAAAACAACATGTGGGGTTGCGTCTATCAACCTAGATTGCAAAAACCCTAATGATAGATACTGATAGCAACCCTTCCTTGATGCAAGTCGAAGTCCCCTGGATCTAATTTTAAACCCATCAGGAGGCATTGATCAATTGTGGACCATACATGACATGTTCTCAGACATGCGCCCTTCTTTGAGCACAAAAACCACGCAAAATCTATATGACCATATGCCTTGCTTTGGTTTCTTTCTCGTATACATGTCACCTTTCATTCTTAAAGCAGCCTTTAATGCTCAAAGATGTGCACAGTACATTTCATTGCCACCGTTTGTGGGAAAAGGGTTTTCCTTTTAGCTATTAATTTTATTAAATATTTCAAGAAGTTTAGAATACTATTAATTATCTACTTAACAAAATTAATCATATTTATATATAATTAATTACATTTAATTATCATTAATTTCATAACATTATTAATTATTTACAAAACAAAAATTAATTATCACTTATGATAAAAAATTAATTATATTTTTACATATAACTATTCACATTTAATATTTATTAACCTTATAATATTATTAATTATTTATAAAATAAAGTTAACCATATTTATAAATACAGTTAACTAAATTTTTAAGTGATTACTATGTGTATAAATTTCAGTGGGATGAATGTTTTTTCATTGATTAACTTATTATTTTTGTATACTATATTTAATTTATATAATTAATTAATTAATTTCAATATGTTTGACCACTTATATTGCTAGCTCTAGGGCAAAAAGGACCTACATAGAGCCAGATGCAGTGGGTATGGAGGAGAATCGGTAGTATTACTAAACAATATTACTAATATAATAATAATTAACATAAAGGCAATGTCGTCCTTCAGTACTCAAACTTTTTTCTGTGCCTTTGCTTTCTTTCTTCTCCTAAGTCTCAACCAAACCAGAAGAAACTAGCAATGCTAATTTGCCTATTTAATTCCACTTCGTATAAAAGCCAGCAAGATTAAAAAATTATAAGTAAGCATTTTTGAATTATTCTTTCCATAGTCACGAGACCCCTTTGTTAGTTTAATTTTATGTTAGAGATAAGCGTGGCAGAGGAACTGATTGAAAAAACTCTTTTATCTTCCACCATCTCTCAGCTAGCATCTATATATGACAGTCTCAAACTGAAGTGATGTATAAAATGCTCTAGTTTAACCTTCCCATCTGAAACAAAGTGTTTGCCCCACTGCACTTCCAAGCCTTCATTTTTATTTTTTCTGTCTTTCTCTGTCTGTATCATGTAGGTTTTTCCACACTACACCTTCACACACTGCTTCTTATTGATTATCTTCTCTAACTCTTAAACATACATATTCTCTCTCTTGACATTGTTGTTCCTTAACAGGAGACCAGAGAAGAACCCATTGGATCTCAACAACTTGCCTGATGAGTACTCTAGAGATGGTAAACAACTCCTCCAAGATAGTTCCTCTTCCGGTAAAGCTTTTCTAATTAATGATCATATACACCACCATATATTACTATAAAAGTTCAAAGCAACATAAAAGTTGTAATATTTTTTAGTTTTCTTTTTTAGGGACATCCTTACACACCAAAATAATAGAAAGCTTTCATTTTTCATCATATATTAGGAAACAAAATAGCTAGAATAAATCCTATGGTTTATCTTATTTTTACACACATTGCAATGTTTTGTTTTTTTATTGGTTTTTATCTTGTTTATTTTTTCCCCGCCCATGCATCTCTTCCTCATCCTCCTTTTCTCTTTCTCAAACATAATGAAAAATGCATGAGAGAGAAAGAAAAACAAAAAATAAAAATTTGGTTCAATTAAATTTAATGTTAATTTGTTGGAGTGTTAATTTAATTAATTTATTCATGATTTGGATAATCGGAAAAGAGAGATCTCATCAAAGTTGATTAAATGGTTTTTTTTTTCTCATTTTTTTAGGGAGCAGGAAAAAGAAAAACGGCTTGAAGGATGCAATAGATGAGTGTGGGAAGGTCTACGAGTGTAGATTTTGTTCCCTAAAGTTCTGCAAGTCACAGGCTCTTGGGGGACACATGAACCGCCACCGCCAAGGCTAGATAGCTAGTCCTCTTAACTTTTGTTATTCTATTTTTTATTTTTAAAAAAACAAAAATTAACTCAGTTTTACAAAATTGTAATACTACTAAAGTTATTTAATATTCTTTGAAAAAAATATATATAAAAACTGTAAAACACTGCATGGTTGTTAAAGATTTGACCATCAACCGTGGTCATTTCAATCATAAAATTAAACGCTGGATTGCTGAAATTCTTGGTATAAAGATGGTATTTTTTAATAAAAAATAACTTTTATTTTCTTATTTTATTTGATGCTTGTGTGTCTGTGGTGCAGAGAGAGAAACAGAGACGCTGAACCAAGCTCGTCAGCTAGTCTACCGTAACGATCATAGTCTAAGCACCCAACCTGCCCCTCACCTAGGGTATGCATACGCCATTACTCACTTCTGTAGTTTTATTTGTCCATTTTAAATATATATATTCCTCTCAATTTTTCTTGCTATCTGATCGATTTTTTTATTTTTTATTTTATCCTTCTTAAATAATACATTAATCATATATTAGCTAAGGAAACTAATTAATCAGTAAATGTAAATTGTTTTTTAACGTCGTATAAACTAATTAATCATATAAAAAGTTAAGAAAAATTATAATTACTTATTAATTAGTAAAATAAAATAAAATAAAAATAATAAAAATCTTATTTTACTAAATAAAGTCAACTATATGACTTATATAACATTATTGATCTTTAGGATAACAAAAACAAAAATAACATAAAAATACTAAACTGAATGTGTTATGAATAAAAAATAACAGGAAACAAAATGATTGCATATAAAAATATATTACTGTAATATCAATGAAAAATAAGAAGTAAAACATAATAATTAAGATTATTTAAATATGTACAATAAGTCATTGAAAATATCACTTAAAAGAATAGATAAATAAAAAAATTATTCAAACATATTTTATATTTGTACATGTTAAATACATTTTTTATTGAATATTAACTTTATAAAATATTAGAAAAATTAATTAAAATATATAAAATTAAACTTAATTAATTTATTTTTAATTTAGATTTCAAACTCCATGAAAAGTAATTTATATTATTCTCGTTGTTAATTTTTTTCATGTTATTTGTCCTTTTCAAAAAGTAAGTTAAAATCATGGCAACTGTTTCAGATGCTGTCAACCAATAGCATCAGGGGGCTATCATCCAGCAAGCAGCATGGGAGACCCAACAATAAATTTAAGATTCCCAAGATACATGTCTACTTCCTCCTCACTTCACATGCCACCACAACCACCACCACATGTTCCTCCACACCACCAACAACCCTCTCAAAATTTCTTATATCCCTCACCTCCACCATCCCTTTCATTTCTCTTGCCCTATTCTCACGATTACTATATGGGTCATGTCCTTAGGAGTGACACCAACAAGCAACACAATCTCAACCTAAACGACCACACTTGTATTGGGACACCAGTAGGACAAGCATTAGGCAAGGACAGGTCACTGCAGAATCAGGAGGAAGCGTTGAATTGGGGAAGGGGCTACTCAGGAACACCACAGCAATTGGATACTCACTCAGCGATCAATCGGTTTCAAGATGGGTTCTGATGAGTGGTGATGGTTTTATTGTGTATCACAAAAGACAAGCTTGGAGAGAGACTTAACGAACTGACAAATGGGGTCATGAAAAGAGAGAGATGGTTTTGTGTTGTATACTGTAATTAAAGGGGACAGCTTTTGAGCGCATGGACACGCTCAGCTAGTTTGGCTTGAAGCTCCTAGGTCGAATTTCAACACTGTCTTTTATGTTGCTGTTTATCCCTAAGTACAAAGTATGAAAATGAGAACTATAGTTTATAAGACAGTTGAGTTATATATGAAATGCAAGTTTTCCGAACCCCTCTTCTCAAAGTTAGAAAAAATTTATAGGACTTTTGAAATTTTAAGGGTTTTGGTACCTACTCTTGCTGAAAAAAATTTCTATTGCCTCTATTTATCATTTGATGTTGTTAAACTCATTCAATTTTATAAACATATAATAATTGTATAAAAAATATAATTTTTCTTAAGTTTCATAGTAACTTTCTCTTTTAATATAAATATAGTATTTTGGTGTCTACTATATGTTTTATATTAATATGGACGAATGCATGAAACACAGTTACAATCTTTACATTACAGTATTTATATTTTTAGCAAAAAAAACCCTCCAATTCTTGAAAAAAGAAGATATATGATGAAAAAATAAATTGGTTAAATTATTAATTTTCTTTTAATTTACTTAGTTAATTTAATTTAATTTTTTAATTTTTAAAAGGTTCAACTAAATATTTTTATTTTTAAAGATGAGTTCTATTGGGTCTCATTTTTGTTTATCAACTTCTATCATTTTAAAAAATGGACCAAATTTAGTTTTAATTTTTTAAATTGAATCAATTTAAAAAATATAAGAGACCTCACTGAAATTTTTTTAAATAAAAATATCAAAGTAAGTTTAATAAATAAATTCAAAGACTAAAAACTAATTTAACTAAAATAATTTAAGGAATTATTAACTAATATTCTTTTTAATTTTATTAGATGTGATACACATGCACTGTATGATTTTATTTAAATATAAAAAACAATTTAAATTAATTTATTATAAACAATTCATGATAAGTAGTGTTTTTAAAATATTGTGTATAATTTTATTAAAATTAACCATGTGAGTTCTCAATTTTTTCATGTGGCTATCATTCAAAAATAAAATATATCCGCTACGATATTTTATTTAAGTAATATATTAAATAATTTTTATAAATTATATATTTCATATTTATTATCATTTAAAAATGAGAAAAATAAAAATTAATTAACTTATATATATAATCATTAAAGATATGAATCTAATTATATAGCATATAATCATAATAATATTATGAGTTATTTCACATTCATATGATCAATATGAAACAAGAAATTTTTTTATTAAACATTCCTTTTTCTGGATATGTTTTAATTAAAATAATAATAAATTAAAATATATACTTAATTAATAAAAAATTATTTAAAAAGTGTAGAATTACATAATTTAACCTAGTTTAAATTTAAAGTTATGTGACTTTGATTATACAACATAGTAAATCAATTTAGTTAAATAAATTAATTTTATATAAAATTAGATGAAAAATTAGGTGAAAATTTTTATTTTTCAACAATAATTTATATTATTAGACTTATAAGTCATTAAAAGTAGATAAAATATATTATAAGAAATCTCTCATAAACATAACATATTTAGTTCCAATAAATGGTTACAATTAACCCCATTATGGTCTCGGGATAGATACATGAGGATTTAGGTTTAATCTTCATTAACTTCATTGTACACCAAAAATAAAATGGTTGTACTCGATAACTAAATGTCAAAGTTTTTGATCATGGAGATCCTTTATAAATTGTTTTTATTTCTAATTTCAACAAAGGATTGAATAAAAATTAATTTGTAATAATTTTAATTAAGGGTTAAATATAGTTTTTGTTCCTATAAACATCTTAGTCCATCTATTTTTAATTATTAATGTTTGTTCCCTCATTTTATAAATATATAAAAAATGAACCCGATTACATATTTCATCAATGATTCTAGTTACTTTGATGTTGATTCTAGTAAGGTATCCTAATTTTGATTTGATCGACTCTATTCTTCTTTATCTTATTATGTCAATAGTAAATTAGTTCATCATGTATTTTAGATTGAGTCCACTTATGATTTGTTTTATAAAATAAGTGATAAAAAATCAAAGATTAAAAATAAGTGGATTGAAAACAAATATTTCAAATGTATAGAAACTAAAAACACGTTTAACTCTTAATTTAAATTAAAAATATATATAACTAATGTAAGATATATTATTCTATATCTTTTAAGAGTTTATTTTTATGGATTGTGAATGTAAAAATCATTACAATATCAACCAATCATAAATAATAGTAAGTATAACTTTGAAATAGTTATTATAAAATTTAATAAATTTATCGTATATAAAAATTTATAATTAATTAATTATGTAAAGATTATTTACATGTTAGTACATTACTAAAGTTATAAGCCTTTGGAACAATATGTAAATCATAATTAACGAAAGTTTTATTTTTATTTGTAGGAGACATAAGCCAGGAGTTTACATCAACCCGCATCATGCTCAACCAGAGTTACACCCTTTAATATTTAGTCAATTCATTTTTGAATTTTTCTTGTACATTAATCACTTAATTTTTATTTATTTTAATGTATATATTTAATTATTCAATAACATGAGATATTATGAATTATTTTAAACTTAACTACATCTTTATATTATAATAAATATATTTACAATAATAGAAGTATAGAGGCCCAAGTGGCAAATTTTATCCAATTGAGTAAATAAATTTTAAAGAAATTTTTTATTTAAATTTTAATTTATAAAGCTCCATAAATATACTAATTAAGATAATTAGAATAAGTATTTTTTAAAAAATAAAATAAAGAAATTTGAACACAAAATTCTTAAGCAATTGAGCGGGAGAATGTCAAAAAAATGTTTTTATCTATTTTTAATTCATAAAATTACATAAATATAGTAATTCACATAATTGGAATAAGTATATATAATAATAAAAGTAAAGTAGTTTGGTTAAAAAATTCTTATACGATTGAATAAAAAATATAAAAAATTTTATCTATTTTTTAATTCATCAAACTATATAAATATAATGATTAAAATAATCAAAACAAGTATCTTTATAATAATAAAAGCAAAGAAGTTTGATGGAGAAATTCTTAGGAATTGAGTGAAAATATTTATAAATTTTTTTTATCTATTTTTTAATTTATAAGACTATATAAATATAGTAATTAAGAAAATAAAAATGAGTATCTTAATAGTAATAAAAGTGTATCTGCAAAAAGATATAGAGATAATTTTTTCCTTAGTAGTCATCACAGTTATCCTTCAGGACTAAGATGGGGTACCTATAGAAGACACTTCAACTCTCAAATTAGCAGATAGTCATAAATTAAAAAAAATAATTATGTAATTAATAATAAAATGAACAATAACTTTTATCTTTAATACTTAATCTTATTTAGATATTTTTAATGAGTATGAGATTATGGATCTTACATGTAAAATTAGCATCATTATTGGTATAATTATTATTATTATTATTATTAATTATTAATAATTAATACTTAGATAATTATATATTTAATTATTAATTATTAACTCATAATGATGTCTTTGTTTTGCAATATTCTGAGATGATGTTGGCTTATTTGGTTAGTTACCTTTTCGATATGTTGATATGTGTTTCAATTCTTATTTGCTATATGAAATTGATATACCCTTGTTGGCATATTTCCATCAATATAAATGCTCCCTAGTCCTCAATATTCTAATAAGTAAAGAAGAGGACTACCACTTCGCAAAGCTCACTCAAGAACAAAGCAATTAAAGCTCAAGCTTTAGACCTACCAAAAAAAAAAATATTTGTTATTAGTTTTCATATAACAAAAAATGTCTCATATGTTAGCAAAAATGTTGCATATATTGGAAACAAGGCCTAACACATAACTTTTTTTTAAAATAATAATTTTTTTCTTAAAATTTTCTTTACGCCTTGTTTACTATTGAATTGACCATGCCATTCCGGTAGGTATCTTTTGATGATCTTTTTATATTCTAATAAGTCGAAATGATGTCGATTTACTTAATTAATTATCTTTATTGATATGCTGATTTCGTTTGTATTTGTTATATGAAGACTAATATGTCTTTATTGACATATTCCTATTGGTATAATAAGTAAAGAAGTATGTACAAAAATTCTTATGCAATCAAGAGATAAAATTTTAGAGAAACTTTTTTCTAATGTTTAATTCATAAAATATATAAAATTAGTAATTAAGATAATTAGAACATTTATCTTTATAAAAATAAAGGAAAAGAAGTCTGAACATGAAATTCTTATACAATTGAATAGAAAATTTTTACATAAATTTGTATATATTTTTTAAATTGTAAAACTATAAAAATATTGTAAATAAGATAAATAGAATAAATATCTTTATATTAATAAAAGTCAAGAAGTCTGATTTGGAAATTCTTATC
>JAMLFT010006548.1:0-15906 GCA_026544285.1 Pachyrhizus erosus
TTTATGAAATTTTCATATTATTTATATATATATGTTTTTCAAATATTAATTGGATTGTATAATTTTTATATAAATAAATTTAATGAAATAAGTTTTATATTTTAAATTAATAAAAAAAATTCAAAATTGTGTTCCAAGATAAAAAAATTATTAATATTATTTAAAAAATCATTATATAACTTTTAATAAATAAGAAAAAAAATTATAACTTAAAATAAAGTTCAGTGCAAACTAGTAATTTATCCTATTATTTGCTACACTTCTTTCTTTCTCTCTTTTTTTTCTTTTTCTATCTCTTTTTGCCGCTCATCTCAGGCTTCCTGGAGTATGTGTGAGAAAAACATTATTGTATTGCAATTACTATGTCTGTTTTTATGTTGGAACTAATAGTTTTAAAAATTTATTCTTTTACGTGGGAACATGTTCACGGTCATATAAAAGCTAAACAGGTTTTGCTGTCCCTTATGGTCCATTAATGCATTTCCTAGCCATTGTGTTTTTATGTTGGAATTAATAGTTTATTCTCTCAGGTGGGAACATGTTCATGATCATAAATCCTAAACGAAGTTTTCATGTCCCGTATGGTTCATTAATGCTCTTTGTAGCCATTGTTGAGGTTGCACTTAATTTACTTTTTCAAAAGAAAAAAATCACTCGACATATACGTTTGAATAAAGGAAAATAAAAAAATAACGTAGATTTTACAAAACTGAAAAAAAAAAATCTTTTATTTGATTGAAAAGAAAATAAAGGAAAAGAAGACCAAATTGACTTTTAAGAATTGAAAATTTTCAACATTTTCTCTCTTCATTTGATCTTTTATTCAAATTTTAAAATTTCCTCTGCCTCATTTTTCACTCATCCAAAGGTAAACAGATTTGATAAAAACGCTGGATGGTACGAAGGTTTGTGAACGAGTCAGTGCACAAAGCCCCATTGGCTATTTCCTTCTCATTTTATAATTATTCTTTATTATTAAAAACTAATATAAAAATACAAAAAGAAAATGGTCTGCATAAAGGACTGGTATTAATAAGAAACTCCATTGCTCACCCAAGCAACTAACCTAAGTCTTTAAATATTGTACCCTACAAGTCTTTCATTATCTATTTAAAAGAAAGAGCACTATTATCCCAATTCATTACCTTGGGTAATTTTCAAGAAATGAAAGAAAATTTCAGAAGTCATATACTTTGAAACTCACCTTGTTGAGAAATTATTGTACGTAGAGAAACTATAAATACAAGCTTCACCAAGATTCGCACTGATTCAATTGAACTTAGAACTAATTCAAACTTATTCGCATTTGTTGAATTGTGCAACGGATCCATAACTCACTCAAACTAGTTAGCTGACCAATTCACCGGTTAGTCTGTCGAGGTAGCTATTACCAAGATCATTTTAATTGAATTTAAACATATTTTTAATTTTTATAAATATAAAATATTTATTTTTAATTATTCTATTTGTAATATTTAATTTTTAAAATTTTATTTCATAAAATATATCAAGTAAATTCAATTATAAATTTTATTAATAATTTTAATTATTTTAATACTGATTTTAGTTAAGTTGACTCTAATTCTAATCAAGTTAATTATATTTTTTTCATTTTGTTTTACTGCTAATAAATTGATTTATCATTTATTCTATGTTAGGTTTATTTTTAACATATTTTATAAAATGGTTGATTAAAAATCGATAATTAAAAATAAAAAGATTAAAAATAAATCTTTTTATATTTATAATGATTAAAAAGATGTGTAAACCTATTAATTATAATGAATGACCCAAGAGTTTATTTTTTTATCTGATTTATTGGAGAGATGCAGGACAGCACACTTAATCGTAATCTTCTGTAACTTGTCTTGGCATAAGCACATTTCCAGTATCTTCACAAACTCGGGTAGGCTCATCACAGCTCTCACAGATACTGAGCAGTGATAAATTTCATGGTTCATGGGAATAGCAAAAGCAAAAATTGGAACTGTAAAATGGTCCATTGAATTTAGCTGAGTCGTTTGATAGAGCATCAGAACAAGATCATAAAAAACCACTGCCCATACTAGAGACTAAAAAGCATGCATAACAATAAAACCAAACGGTACTTTTAGCCAAAAGCATTAAAGCAATAGTTAAGGTACTATTCATCAACTCAAACATTAAATCTTACTCAAACAACAACGTGCAGTATATTAATTCCTCCACAAACAAGGCCCAGGCAGAATCTACCCACTTAGGTACACCTGTCTGTAGACCAGAAAAAGGGTACAAACTGCCTGAATTACAATACTGCAAGCTATATTTGTCCATTAATGGACATTGAGGAAATATATAGGCAAACCACAACTCGTTACAATCTAATCTTTTCGGTACCAAGCAAACCTACATTTCAGACTCCCCTGGCAGTTTGTCCCACCCACAATAACATCCTCCAACTAGATTAAAAGCTTAACTGCTGCCTCCAGAACCTTGATGATATCATACTTAGGCTCTCATTCTTGCTCTCAGATGTTAGAAGGTTAAATGCCGAATTGGAAGGAATGGAATTATAAGAGTAGCATCACATCAAGTACAACCTTCAAGTTAAAACTAGTAGACTCACAGTAAGCATTGATCACTATCGTGTGAGAAGCTTGTATGAGGGTACATCTTCTAGCCGCATTATGTCTTCAAGCAGAAGCTCTTTCTCCAGCTGACGGCGAGTAGACTTCATTACTGTCTGTTATATAACATAAGTAACAAGTTGATAATCACTGGCAATCCTAAGAAATTACTTTAATTAAAATTGTTAGTGACATAATATTTCCTCATCTCTACAGAATAAATTCATGATAAAGAATACATACGTTAAAATCCATGTATGATGCACGCATAGAAAGCCATTGTTGATCCATCAGCTTGAATGTTATGCAATAGAGAAGATCAAAAGCTGATTCATTTTCTGTCAGACAAACAGAGAAATTAATTTAGTAAATTGAAAATAAAACAGCAAACTAACATAAAATGAAGACTGCTAGCATCATGTAAAAGCTACAGACACTAGTTTCTTCAAGCAATGCCATTTCACGTAAAATATTTTTCATAAATCCATTACGAAGTTATGTAGCAGCAATCAGGTAAGAAAAAAGCTTAAAAAGTTAGCAAAGAAAAGTGAAAGTGCAAGAGACTAAGAGAGGTAGTGGAAGAAACATGCTCCTTAAAAAAGCCTTCATAAATCAAAACAAACGTAGCAAATACTTTTGTAACACTTGGAATTTTTCCATTTTGTTATGGTTAAATTTCGACCTCCCTGCTTCCCATCCAAGATGAAGTACTAAACAAAAAATACAAGCAAAATTTATAGATTAATGAGAGGAAAAAGGCTACCTGCAAGAAATTTTAGGAAAGTTGCTCCCACCAGTGTCCGAGGTTTGACTGTCAAGGAAAACAACATTAGTAATACATAACATCGTAATCAAATTCAATTCATTACTTATGAAAGGCATCTATGATTCAACAGTCAGCAATCGGTAACAAGCCATATTCACATGAACCAAGAGAAAACAATTTATTTAAATCCAAGGGTATGGCAACATATATATATATATATATATATAACCATTATAAAAATGTTTAAAAGTGAGGAGTGGATCTACAAGGTTGGCCTATGTCATTGGATTGGAATGACCAACTTCCATTCTTTCAAATGAAGTAAAAACAATATGTTCTTGGGATAAGGAATGTAGGCCCTTGGACACATAATGTAATCCCTTATAATTACAATGTGGCACTGATCATCAGAGAGATAATGATCAGAGGTAACTAGCCATACTGAAGTATACAAGAGTAAATGGTAGAGTAAAAAATATCCTTTAATACATGAAATATGCAGAGACTAGAAAACTACAGTAAAAGGAGAAATAAAATAACCTGCTTCAAGATCCAGCATCTGAATAAGCATGAATGTGATGTTGACACCAGCAACAGCAAATGGGTATTCCCACACTGACCGATCTCCTTCCTGCTTCCGTAAAAGATCTTGAAAGGATTTCTACAAAATAAAATGTTCAAGTTTTATGATAAAGATATTTGAATAGCAAAGACTGATTAAATTTAAGGTTGACACGAAAGTTCTTGTAGAATTGAACCAAGACTAGATTAACAAAGACAAACCCTGGGGGAATAAGGGTCTAAAAGAAATGCAAAAATGTGTCTGGTAAAACCCGATAGATCATGGCAACATGTCTGATACATGATATTCCTAAAACATAATTGGCAATCATTCATAACAAAAGAAACCTGTAGTCTATGCTTATTCAACACCAAGAAAGTAAAAACTATGCAAAGAAGCCAGGGATAAGAACATGTAAAAGAGGACACCATATTTAGAAAATTATCTGCAGAGGAATCTCTTTATTTAAGAAAAATTATCACAATTCATAATATATATCAAGTCCACATTGCTTAAACGGACACAGATTTTCAACATCCAGCAAACAGTGAATAATGAAAAAAAATTATTATGAAGTTACGTGACTTTATATTTTACATGACTCTGATTGGCTGGTGTAATTCAACAGACAGAGATTATTGGAAAAGAAAAACAAGATCAATTAATTTCAATGTCACTCTCTTTTCTCATTTATAATTCAACCTAAATGCCAGACTTATATGTTAAAGATAAGGCAAAAGAACAAATTAATATGGCCAAAATTTTCTATCATGGAGAAGTCCAAAATCAGAACACAAGAATTTTATTCAGATCAGCAAGGATTTTGTTAAATTGCTGTCTATTAGTTTTTTTCCCCCACATCAACCATCTAATAAAGCATGCAAAGAAACAAGGAGTCCCTTTTGGAAGAAATAGATGACAATCCCTCAGTTTCAAATTAAACAAAAGTACTCATTCTTCAAACAGATAAATGTCCTAGAACAAAATATTTATCTACAGAAGTCCTATTCACAATTAGAAACAAAAAAAAGCTTTTATTTGGGTGAAATCCTAATATGATTGCTTTATTAATCCCTTCAGGCAATCAAATAAGCTCTATTTATTACAATCTAAATCTATGCATTGATTTTTGTCAGGTATAGTATAAGGCTCCAAAATATTTTTTACAGCACAAGAAAGTGTGAACCAAAATAGAAAGGGATCATACCGGGAAATTCCTAGCAAAAAACAACAAATTCTCCAATGATATGAAACCACCACCCCTACCAAATATACACAAATAGAAATTATTAGCAACAAGTAGTTAGATTAAAGATAGTTTATGGCATTGAGATGAAAACAACTAGAATAATATCTACCTAAAATCTGTTGATGGATCCTTCCCTTGCCAGCCCATGTCCTTCCACTGCTCAGAGATCAAGCCACGGAGTTCTTCTTCAGGAAATGCAACATTCCATAAAGCTCTTAGGGCATCCTAAGACAAGGCATAAAAAACAAATCTAAATTACATTCTTAAGAGATAAAAGATTGCACGTATGGTTAGATAAAGTGAAGTGTACATGTCTTAAAGTCATCGACAGCTTTCACAGTTATTGCCACATCCCTCACAAAGAGTTAAAATTATCAAAAGGAAGGGATACCTGGTGCTCAGGGATAGAACTATCGTATGGAATATCTATGCGACTCTGTAGCCTCTGCAAGCACTCCTCCTGAAAATTGAAAATTCAGTACTGAGAATTTGTCATAACATAATTATGAACAGTATTTAATTAAAAGAATAAGTAGAGAGTGACATATTATTTTGACCTCTAAAGGTATGCAACACTAGCAAACAATAAAAAACAAACAAAAATCCCAACCATATGAAACATGGATGTCGATGCAGCTGTAAGAAAATCAGAGAAAACTATCAATTGTATATAACTACATTTTTTTTTTAATAAAAAGAGTGAAAAATTCCAGAAACAAGAAAAAAAAAAGAACAAAGCCCAAAATACAATTGAATTTTTTTTTTTTTGCTATTTGGTAAAAAAAAGGTAGATGTTTCAATACAAATTTATAGCTCAATATGTTTTATTGCACGAAATTCAGAAAAGGCTTTGGTTGTTGGCGTGGTGCTAATAGTTCAGAAGAAGCATCTCATCAAAATCACATTATAAAATTTCATTTATTTATATTTTGCCGGAAGATGCCCAAGAGAAAAATTAACAGAATTACTTAATGAGTATCAAACTACTGCTTCAGTAATTAAATCACAGAAAGCATTACCTGAGCTGGAGTTAAATCAAAAGAGGGTCGAGCATCACTTTCTCTTCTCTGTGCACAGACACAGGACAAACCTCTGCCAAGCCATGCTGTTGATCCTGTCACAAACTCAGCTGTAACAAAATAAAACTGCCCATAAATGAAGATTGAGCTTCCAACTTTTGTGCCACAAATCTATAATAAATTTGATCGACAGAAATCAATCATGTGTTTTATGAGTAATTAATTATCCTCAGTACACCACAGCTGTTTTTCACCTAAGACCTTATCCTAACCACAAAATATTTGCTTATCCCTTCCCCATTTCCTTTTCTATCACTTTTCCAATCGACGTATCACTCGACAAATATTTTGTTTCTATTACTCATATTATTGTCTAAGCTGAGGACAAGGAAAAAAGGACAAAGCCAAGCAACCAAATATAACCCCAGGGAAGAGTGGGTTTTCTTTAATCAATATGCTAGCCACTAGCATAGTTTTAATCATACTGCCACCCACCAGCTTGCTTTATTCACAATTTCCCACTGTTTCTGCACCTAAACAGTAGAACTCAGCTTCATGCTAAAATGAACAGAAATACAACAGTATCTGCATTTTTCCAATATACATGAAAAAAAGCACATTTCATGAATGCTAGATCTACGAGATAACCCCATCACAGATAGAACCTATAAATTAACCACAGTAAGCAACTTTTAACGCTAAGATTAAATAATACCTTCCATAGTAAATTGAACTCCATAGATGTTAGAGATCTCTACCAAGCTCAACTCAAAGTCTCAAACCAATTAAAATTTAAAAATAATAATAATAACTAATAATTAAAATTTAAAAAGTAGTAGCTGTATGAATAATGAATTCAGCAATTCACCCAACAACGCAATTTTGAATATCCGCAAACATCACGCAAGTGAAAAACCTGAGTTCAATCTCGATTCAAAGACTATTGCGAAAGTGCGAGAGAGAGAGAATAAAAAGTTAACCAAACGTTGAAACTCACGAAAATTAAGAAAACAATATACCAGAAGTTGAATGGCAGGTGTTGCCTCGATCAAGACCCTGCGAAATCCTTCTAACAGCGACGAAGGAAACGCCTCTATCGTCCATTCTCTTCACCTCCTCACAACAATGGTATCGTCATCACGAGAATGCTCCGTTTTCCCAGACAACCCCACTTAACCGGAAAATTGCACAGTGGAGAATTCCGTACGGAGCGGAAATGCGAGTGAGGTGAAATGCGAGAGCGGAAACTGAGAAAGAAGCAACTGGAAGGCGAAGGAAAGATCGAAGAAGTTGCAGTTGGGATTTTGCCGGGAAACAAACGGAAAAGGAAAGAAAAAGAAGTGACGGAAAGTGGAGGGTAAGAAAGAAAGAGAAAAGAATCTTTTAGTGATGTGGTTATGTAGGAAGAAAGGGTTTTTTGCAAGATCTGAGATAAGAGAAGAGAAGAGAAGAGAAGAGAAGAGAAGAGAAGAGAAGAGAAGAGAAGAGAAGAGAGTTTACAATAGAGAAACAGAAGAGAAGTGAAGAGAGATGAGAGAATCACTTGTTTGTTTTCTCTCTCTAAAACGCACGTTTAACGCATCCTTCACCCACTCGACGTTTGGGAAGACAGACAGGACTGCGTTGCGCTCTCTCGTTTACATATGCCGCGTTTATTTTATTTTATTTTACTTTATTTAATCATAGTAATTATTATTATTTAATTATTTTCATGTAATTAGACACACGCAACTCTTTCTTTTCTTTTCTTTTTTCACTTTTAATTATTTTCGTCTAGTTATACACATAAAAGTGTAGGTAAAGTCTCATATTTAACTATTACGGATAAAAATAATAATTAAAAAAATATTATTAAATAGAATCAATCAATTTTTTAATAAAAATTAATAACAAAAAATTTATAAATATTTTATATCAACAATATAATCATATAAAAAATACACGCAAAATATTCTGATTTTACAATATCTTTCTTCCCGATGAATGATAAATAATCATCAATAATTTGTTTCAATATGTTTTTATTATTAGTGAATTAAAATTTATAAAAAAATATTAAAATTGTACAAGTCTGAGTTCAATCTACTTAATAAGTGTTTCTGTTAATATATTTATCATTTTAATAAATTTAATCAATAAAAAATATTAACAGAAGTGTACTAAATAATGTGTCCGAGAGGTCAATATGCATGAAAAATGTTCGGAAAATATTCGTTAACGCGATATAATAAATGATTATTATATTACTAAATGAGATTTATATTAAGACATAGAAAGTAAAAGGTAGTGGGTGTTTGAAACCGCATTATGTGAAGAAGAAATGCGTATCTCATGTAATGTTATCGGTTGTAACTTTGCGAATTTGCAAGTTAAAAAGTTATGCGTTTCACAAACATTGAAAAATGAAGTTGTGAGTATTAAGTCTTATCTCATTCTCACCCACATCACGTGAAGTGGGTAAAAAAGATTAATGATTAATTAAATTATTTAAATTTCTTTTTTTATTTTTTATTTTGACAAAATAGGACACAAAGTCTAATGCGAGTGGGAATTGATTCTTCATACTAGCTAATTGAACGTAGATAACGGGAATTAAGTTTGATCTTCAAAATATCACACACCTTGACTTAAATTCAATTAAGTCTTAGGCAACTTAAACCACTCCTATACATGATAAAATAAAATTTAAAAAAAAAAAAAAAAACCCACTCCTACATATATCACAAAAAGTCTAAGTCACGTCAATTTTATTAAACCAAACTTTTTATTACGTCTAAAAGAAAATCACGTGGGTGGGGTGAATGAATTCCCTTGTTCGGGAATTTTAGAAATAAACGAGAGAGAAACATGACATAAAGAAAATCATTCGCATAATTTTCTCTTTAAGAATTAAATTGTATTTATCTCAAATCTAGGATAGAATCGAGGAGAACATAAATATATTGACACTTTATTTCATTTCTTTAATAATCTTACAAGTGATATTCTGTTAGATAAAAAGTAACTTCTTTTTCTTTCCAATTCACCCCTCTTGTTCTATTTCATTGAATTAATGGGAGACCATACACAGTGTTTGGTTATTCACTTGATTGAGTTTTTGCTTTCAACAAAATTTTTGTATGTGCGTAAATACTAAATATTAATGAATTGTTATTTGAACTTCTAACGTGCGTTCGTTGGAATATGATAATTAAATTATAGAGTAAACGTTTTTGTCATTAAAAAAAAGTGTTATCATTAATTTTGTCCTTTAATTATATGAGATATTATCTCATTGGTCCTTCTTCTTTTTCAACCAAGGAAAATGAGCGTAGTAAATCCTAATTTAGAGAGCATTAGGATAAGATTTTATATTATTAAAATATTAAATTAATGACATTTTCATTATTAAGTAATTTAATTGATATAAACAAAACCTTAAAGAATCAAAGTGATAACACCTTAATTTGTTAAAAAACCATATTGTTGAGACAAAAAATTTAGAGACCCAATTGTATTGATATTTATATCCTGAAAGCGGAAAACTGTGAGCACTTACTCTAAACTTTAATTATAGAACTTGAATCGGTCAAACTTTGTGAAAAAATAATTATTTGAGTCTTAAATTCATTGGAACGAATATGCTAATTAAATTTGATTATAAGAAAACGTACAGAACTGGGTAAAAATTAAGGATATTAAACACTATAGCGAGTTAAAGAATTGAAAAATAAGATATACTACGTAGGACTTTAAATACATGGAGAAATTAACAATCTTATTTTGTACTCTCATAATAAAATATAATAATTTTATGAACTTAATTAAAATATGTGAATATTATAAAAAATCATATTGTTATTAGATTACGGGTTGTCATATAATTAAAAATTAAAAATTATAGATTTTTATTGTCGTATAAAATGATTTTTAATTAATTGGTTCACAATAAAAATATTTTTATACTAATAATTTATTAAAATTAAATTTTAATTTTTTTAAATTAGTACACATAATAAGTTGTCAAGTACTTAGTCTCACCATCTTAAAATTATTGATGCTTAAAGTTTTTTTATATTCCTTCCGTCTTAAGATGATTTATATTTAATTTTTTTTATACAGATTAAAAAAATAAATATTTTAAGAAAATAATTTTATTAAAATATACTTATTTTTTTCTTAATTTTATTAAATATATTATTAAGTCTTTTAAGATAATAATATTTATTAAAAGATAAAATTAGAATAAATATTTTAATATTTCACTAAAAATTAAGAATATTATTCATTTTAAAACTTTTTTAAATATTAAAATTATAATAATTTTGAGATGAAAAAATATTAATTATTTTGTTCATTTTAAAATAATTACAGTTTAAAATTTAAAAAATATTTCAAAACGATTGATGTTCTTATTTTTTTTAATAAAATATTAAAGTGAATTTTCAGTTTTGTTTTTAATAGATATTTTTATTTTAAAAAATTAATAATATATTTATTAAAATTAATAATGAGAATAAATATTTTAATAAAATTATCTTATAATAAATATAATTTTTTAAATATTTATTTTTTTAATATGAATGAAAAAATTTTAAACTCCCATCATTTTAAATGTAAATTGTCAATTGAGTGTCTCTACGATTTTGTTAGTAATACTCTAATCACGATCAATCATTAGGTATTTTGATTGGATTAGTTGTGAGGGATTTTTTTAAAGAGTAGTGAGGGATTTTAATTTGTATGATATCATGATAAATTTATATCTCTGTGAATGTATTGAAAATCGAACCTTTTGTTTGGCTTCACTTTTTTATTTTGTTGAGATTGCAAATTTACCTCACAGCCTCCTAATTTAAATTTTACTATAATTAACCTATCTTATTAGAATAACGATTTTTTTATAGAATTTATTATTTTATTCTCACAAATAAGATTATAAATGAACTAAAATATTTAAATTCGACTCGTTTATTATTTAATTAAACTTATTTATTTAATCAAGTTAAAACAAAACAAAACTCAATTGTGGAAAGAAAAACTCAAGCTTTACATGCTTGGAATTTTATTACTTAGAGAGTTGAAAATTCATGTATTCCTATTTTTAATTTAGGATTAGCCTTGGTGCAACAACAAGGACTTTGCCTTATGGCTGATAAAATAAAATAAAAATTGCCTTGATTTGTATGTCACAAGTTTAAACTTTGGAAATAGTTTCTCCTCATAAGGCTGTGTACATTTATTCCCTCTAAATTTTATTAGGTGAGTGTCTTATTCTCTAAGTTCACATTTTAATTACTTCATTTTCCAGTATGAAGAAAATTGTTAAATTACTAAAATTATAAACTTAAAAATAATTCAAAATTAGCATTAATAAAGAAAATATAATTAAATCACCAATAAACATCATAAGTTCAAATTTTATATTTTATAAACAAATTCAAGGAAAGGAAAGACAATTTTCATTTTTTTAATTAAAAGAGTGATGTAATATTTATAAAAATAAATAAAAGATTAAAATATTAAATTTATATTAACTATAGTTTTATTTCTTTATATTTTTAAAATTATTAAATTATGAAATATTTATTACAAATAAAAAGTTCGTCACTTTTCTTTCTAAACACTCAAACATATCGTAAAAAATTTATGAAGATAAACTCTAACTCTGCCGGTGTGTGTGTATGTGTGATTTTAAAGATAAATTCTTGTCTGTGCGATAACTCTTTGACTATACATTTATGGTTGTTTAATTTTTTTTATAAAATTTGAGACAAATAATTAATACAAGTTATAATTTAAGATTAAATTAAATTACACTTGATCATGGATTAAACTTAAAATTCTTTTAATTATGTAATTATTTTTTGTAATATTAAAATATGTATTGACAAAGTTTAGGGGGAAATGTTAATTTGGTTGCTTAATAATTTTATGTTTTCAATTTGGTAGCACAACATTTTCCGTTACATATTAGTAACTCTCAAATGTTATCCAAATAAATATTATCACAATTTCTAATAGATATCCAAGGATGTTGTAAAAATAAAATAAAAATCCAAGGAGGCCAACTAAGCTGAATATGATTTTATTGGCACGGTGATTTATTAATATGAGTCGAGTTAAAAAAAAAAAAAGTTGTAGATGTTATAGAGAAACCAGTTGTTAAAATAAGTATGAATCTAATTATAAATAACAACAACCTTAGCTCTTGACTCTACTTAATTGAATCTTTAAGAAGCTAGTATAAAATGCAACAAGAGTACGAGACTAAATTATAATTAGTTGGTATTAGTATGCACCTAACATTGTCAATAAAGTTTAAATTTTAGACTTGTAATATATTATTTTTTATTAATTATAAATTTTGAACTTGTATTAGTTTAAGATCATGACTTTTATCAGTTTACTGTAGATATTAAGCTAGTTTCATATACATTTTGGAACTCTATTTAAGTAAAGTTTAATTGTGATAATTGATTTTGTGCCTTTATAAGGAAAAATATTATTTTGGAGGTCGGTTGGTGATTATTTTGACATATAGTTCCTTAGTTGTTTTTTTTTTCCTAGAAGGAGAGAATTTCTCTAACAGGGATTAAATATTATTAAAAATCAAACAAATCTAAAGATAATGAAACTCTTTTTCCATCAAATATAGTAGTGAATCCATGAAACTTTTAAATTTCCAGGACACTAATTTCAAAACCTTAAAACGCTATAAAAATTATATTACCCAGATTCAGTTTTTCTTGAACGTGCTAAAATTTTGTGAGAGCATTAGACAGCATCATGTGTCTGTGTAAGCTGGGGTCGACCATAATGCTTTCTAAGTTTTTGAAAACAGAAGTCAGAAGTCACATTCACATGGGTTGTTGCCAAACATGGCCCGGCCATGATGGATGCAGAGGGAAGTTCGTTTGGAAAAGTGTGTGTAGAAAATTTCAGCTTCACCAACATTATACATCTATATATACCACTATTATACTAAAAATAACCAACAATTTTTTTATTTTTTTTTTTACTTTTCTTCATTGTATAATTTTTATATATATTAAAAATTCTTTTAATTAATGCTAAACTGTAATAAAGTATAAAAAGAATCAATACACACGCCGTATCTTGTTAGGATTCTTCATTATCATTCAATTTCCAAATTAGTACAATTTACACAATCTCTTTTTAATAATATATTAGACACAAATGGTTGACTCTATTAGATTTGATTTTGAGACATTGAACTTTAAGTACTTTTCTTCTTAGACAAGGACATCGCGATATTGTCCCGTTTCAAGGATAGATTTCTCACAATCCATAGGTACCTTAGCAAAACTAGATTTTATCAGAATATTTGGCAAATTATTGTTTCCTTATTACAAAGTTTAGATTCGGCAATAATCGTTACTCGTGTTATTAAAGTTGTTATTCTTTACAATTATTTTCCTACAAGCTTGAAATTAACATTGGTGACGTGGATCAAGTTTTTTTTGTTTAACAATGAATTAAGTATTTATATACAGCATAAATGGGTCTGGATTTTTTGAGAGCTTGGTCCACGCGCATGCATATTCCGAGCCTCCAAAAAAGTTGCAGCCACTTTACGTGCGGGCGAATTTAACATGCATGTACTCACTTTTTTTAGGTGCTTCACTTTTCGAAGACTAACCAGCATGCATGCTCTATCAATCTTTTCTTGTTTCTTTGATGTTATAGTTTTTCTAAACAAAATATTTAAGGCTAACCAACCAATGTATACGATATCAGTTTACATTAATGTAAAACTTTATGTTGAATTGACATATATATAATTGTTATATATTATTGTTTTACATTTTCAATTCTTCAAATATGAATAGCAGTTAAAGGGATAGCTAGGATCAATTCACAAGTGTCAAACTTGTATACTCGCATCACCTAATATATTTTTTTTTATAAATTTTGAAATTAATTAATCTAACTGTTGAGTTGAAAGTTCTTGTGTTGTAAATTAAGTTTATCAAACTTCATATAAAGCAAAAATTAATTGAGACTTCATCCCATTATTTTATTTTAACAAATAAATATACGTAATGTTCTATTGCTAGATAACCTAGCATAACATTAAAAATATATATATAAAAAAAGAATAACATTAAATGTCTAATTTATAATAAATTTGATATATATTAAATGATTTAATTATTGAATTAATTAATTTTTTAAAATTCTACCGAAACTTATTAAAAGATGCAAGTACACAAATTTGTCACTTGGTACCAATTGATCTTGTCCCTTAATTAAATAATCACAAATCTGATACTTAAGTAAATTAAATAAATAATATCAACATATAGTTGTTCTGAATAAAACCAATCTACTTAAGTAAGCTCTCAACAATTTAAAAATTATGTTTACTTTTGTTATTATTTTGAATTATGTTCTAATAAATTTAATATATATTTTTAAAAAGGTTTGAAATTTTTCATTCTCACAGTAGTAAATTTGGGATTATTAAGGTCTAGATTTCTCAACCAAAAATAAAAAAGGGTACTCATTTTCCTTTTAATGCTTGCAGTCAAAGTGAGCACATTCTCTTGTTATATACTCGCATGTCGTCTTGTCCGTGTGTTCAAAGTATAATATATATAGGCCTGCACCACTAAATTTCAGAAAATTTAAAAATGTTGGAAATTTCTTTTCCACAATAGTAAAATTGGGATAATTAAGGTTAAGATTTTTTTTTTTTAAAAAAAGAATTCACTTTCTTTTTAATGCTTGCAGTCTACGTGAGTTGGGAACACATTTTTCTTGATCCATAGTCGTATGTCTTCTTGCTTGTGTGGTTTAAAGTATAAGATAGGCCTGCACCACTAGATTTCAGAAAACCATATATAAACCTTGAAGTCCTTTCGGCTGCATAAAATGACCCCTTATGATAAAAGAAAAATGTTGAATCAATGGTCATGGGGCCATACCATCTTCCAAAAGCTCACTTGTCATGATTATAACAAATTGAATGGTTATTCTGACGATGGAGAGCTTTTCAAATTCTAATTTATTATTTCTCAGTGCATATGATTAGCTTCTAATTAACTCGTGGGGTGTATGAGATATTACCAATTCTTTTTCTTTGAATAAAACTAATGAGAGCTTATATTTAATAATTATAATTACGTCATTTTTGTTTGATTTGTTATAACGATGTTTTGCCAGTAGAAAAATTCAGATTAAAAATTCATGATGATTTTATATTACTATGTCAATGCGTGCTACCTTCTAATGTTGAATTTACTAATTCTACGTTTATACTGGAGAAAGGAGTCCATTTCCATTTGAAGGCTTCTTATTATTTAAAACAAAATAGTTTGCCAAATCATGAGAAGACTTTTAGTTTAAAGGAAATTTTGTTTTCTCCTAAAAGAAATATATACATTTGGCCGCTTTTTGGATGGTTCATAGTAAAATAGCTACAAGATCAGGTTATTAATTTATATGCAAAATATATCTTATTTTATTATTTTTTAAGTCTCTCATAAATTTTTATATTATTTTTAATTTTTCATAAATTATTCTATTTTATTTTTAATATTAATTTTAACTATTAATTAATAATGTAACAAATATAAATTATATATAATTTTTTTAAGTTTATGATAATTTTTAACTGTTACAAATTTTTTCATAATTTCAATATTTATATTTATAAAAAATTTTATAATTTCACAAATTTAATTATTCAAAATTTTCAT
>JAMLFT010006549.1:0-15906 GCA_026544285.1 Pachyrhizus erosus
CAACAACAATAATAATAATAATAATAATAATAATAATAATAATAATAATAATAATAATAATAATAATAATAATAATATACAATTAGATGGGACTCTTTTTTTTTTTTCTTAAATTATTTTTTTTGGTTCTAAGGAATGAATACCATGATGTATATATTTGGATGTCTTCAGTATTTTCGCAAGCCAAGTAGCTCCACATGTTCTAATCCACATAAATTAACTACTAGCAGAATATTTAAGGGACCGACAGCACAATTAATTGAAACCAGCTTTTTATTTTACCTTTCCAAGCAAAGATAAGAATTCGTTGGTGGGCATGATCGTTGATGGTGTAACTCGTACATTTTGTGGGGACAATTTTGTAGTTCATATGTTTTTATATTGCTATTTATTTTTTCGTATATATATATATATGTGTGTGACACATGTTTAGTGCCTTAGTGGCGTCTATATATATATAGTGCACAAAATGATCTTGTTAGTGGTATATAACTTCGGATCATAACTTTCAATGAGTAATAATATACATTGCATGATAAAGAGAGAAATCAAATTAATCATCTCATATAAATAAGAAATACTTTTTGAATAGTGCATCAGTGTTATAACCGATTTTTTTTTTCATTAAGGGGAAATTTAGATATAGTATTTTATATATTTTCATTAATTAAAAATAAAATTTAACTTAACTAATTCGAATAATAAAATTACTATTAAATGTTAATATTGATTATTACGATCAAATTTTAATGAGAGAAACTGCATTCTATTTTTTTTTACAAACTATGTCCTAATAATATTATAAAAAATAACAAGTAATTTTTATTAGAAATGTGATATTTAATGTATTAATAATATTAAATAATACACTTTTTTAAAAACTCATATTTTTACTTTAACAAATAATTTAAAGACAATGATTAATAAATTATATATATATATATATATATATATATATATATATATATATATAAAGGAAGAATCAAGTTTTTTAAAATTTTTATTATTTATTTTCTTAAGATATAATAATTTTAATAAATAATATATCTTAACTATTATATTTTAAAAAAAATGAATGATAAAAATGAAGAATAGCATTATTAGAATTATCCAAAGAGTAATTCGATTCTTTTAAGAGATAAATTGCTTTAAGAATAATTTTAAGAAAGTTATTTGTTATTTTTATTGTTTATTTTTTTTAAAATTTAATGATTTTAATAAATATCTAATTTTAATTATTAGATTAAAAAAATGAATGATGAAGATGAAGAATAAATTTTTAAATCCTAAACACTTTATAATTAGTTTTAGAGTAATTTGATATCTTATTTATGTGTGTACAAGTAAGTTTAGCCTAATAGACGGCTCTAGTTTGCCTGATGCATGAATTTGGATTAGGCTGTGAAAATTCAAGCTTGAACTTATTTTGATCTTACTTGGCATAAATTTTTACTCTACTGAACCTAACTAGCCTGTGGGTGTCTGGGCCAACTTGTTAGTTCAATTTTTTTATTTACTTTTTATATGTAATAAAATTACAAACGATAGATTTAATATGACACATCTTGTTAATGTCCTTTTTAAGGGTAAAATTCTATATTTATTGAGTTTTATTTTCTAGCACTTAATTACTGTTATAATTAATAAACTTTATTTTGTTTCTATTATTATTTATTATATTTTACTATTTTATAGTTAAACAAATAATCTATATAATTGTTTTTATCTTAGTTTATGGAAATTAAAAAATAATTTAATAATTTGTCATACAAAACTTAATTTATTTTTACAAATTTTGTTTTGTATATTTTAAATATGAGTGAATCATAGATCGCCTTCTTTAATTTTCTTTAATTTGATCCACGACCCGTCAAAATTGAGGTTGACTAGCAAAATTTCAGTTCACCACTAGATTAGTTCCACCCATCTCAAAAATGAGTTAACCCATGATAAAACTAACCCAATTAAAATTTTGACAGCTCTAATTATTATGAAGTTCGAATATGTAACCAAGGTCAAATTTCCATCAAGATTCAAGAGTAATAACCCTTTATGACCTTATCTTCCTTTCTCCAGTCATTCATCTCCTACCCCTACTTTATTTATTTAAATCTCTTTTCTTCTAGTTTATAATTATGTCCTCGATCTGTTTATAGAGTTTTAACAAGGCGTACGTAATCGTGACAGCTTAATTAAATTTCTTTTGTTTTTTTTAAGTGCGTGTTTGGAGGTGATGGCAGTGTTTGGTTTTTTTTAATCAAACAAAAGCGGGCAGTGGTTTTACATATGTCTACAGGGTTTGCTTTTATGCCCAAGTTTTAATATATAACTTTTATGCCTACCAAACACACACCGAAAGAAAAAAAAAAAAAAAAAAGGAGAAACTCAAAAAAGTGTGGAGGATAAAACGCATGTAGCGCAAACGCTAGATCTGAGCGTGTACAACACAAGAAGAAAATTACTTTTGAACTATCAATTATTGTTGATAAACAAAAGCAATTACATGGATATTAATTTTAAGCACAATTAATCAACATCATTACCCAAAATACACAGGACCACAATCTCAGCAGTCACCACTGTCACTCATATCTTCCTATTTTAAATATTATAAATTTATATAGAATTTTAGTTTGGAGAAGAGAGAGTTGCAGGGAATACTACTCATGAAAGGAGCAACCAAGCAATAAACTTGAAACTCTCTCAAGTGAAGTCCCAAGTCCCAACCCAATCCATCTGAAAGCAAAAGGGTGAGAGACTTTTATTTGCATCCTCTGCCCCGCGATGATGGACACTTTGTCTATCTAGACAGCACCTTTCTACCTTCCTTCTCAGCTTCCTCAAGTTTTATAGCTCCCTCTATCCTTTTATTAATTGAACAAATGGTACGGACACACCACACCCAACTCGTTATTTTCTGTAATTGATGTGAATCCTCTCTCAGGATCTGTTTCCATTTTTGTATTTTTATATTACTTTTTTAATTTCTCATCATTTCATCTATCATCTATCACTTTTCTATAAACAATCATATTCCAGATACAACTTCCTTTTCACCCTCGTCCATGAGTCATGATGTTAAATTGTTAAGTACTTGTCTAGAATCCAGATTGATTTGCAAATTTTAAGGTACTTACTTACTAGGATTCACTATCACAGCAGCCGAGGCTGTTTAATTTTTATTTTTCAGGATCTGTCACAAACAAGCAAGGAATTTAATTAAACCCCCAACATTGGTGGAAGAAGCGTGTGTATTAATCCAACATAACTCAACAATATACATGCATAATGGGCTATCAATTAAGATCGAAGTGAATAAAATATATATATGTATGTGTGTGTGTGTGTGTGTGTATAGATCCTATAAATGGATGATGAATTGAAATGAAAGGCTAATAATAGAAAAGTTGTTGTTGTGTTTTGTACAGTGTCACTGAGAGAGAGGGAGAGATACAATCATCATAGAAGAAGAAGAACGCAACATGGCAACGTACTTTCATGGAAGCACTTCGGAAATTCAACCTTCTGCAGATGGCTTGCAAACGCTTTACCTTATGAACCCAACTTACGTACCCTACCCTGACGCACCGCACCACCCAACTCTCCTCGTCAATCCCAACGCCCCCAACGCGCTGAACCTAGCGAATATCCCCCACGCGCCGCCAGTGTCACCTTCCCCCAACCAACAACAGCATGTGATTCACGGCGTCACAAACATACTCGGATCCAACAATTCCGATGACCACACTCGACCCTCCTTGTTCGGCGAAAACATCGCTGCCTTCCACGGTTTCTCTGGCGGCGGAGGAGCCGCCTCCGCCACCGCCCCTCGCCTTCACTATAACCTTTGGGGTCCCGTGGTTGATCAACCGGGAACACCGTCTAGCAGCTCCGGCGGAGGCGGTTTCCGGCGGCCGAATCAGCAGGGATTGTCTCTCAGCCTTTCATCACAGCAAACGAATTTTCGGTCAGTTTCCGGCGAGCTTGACGTTGCCGGACAGGGCCACGTCGCCGGAATTGGGAATTCACCGACATCGGCGTCTACCGGAGTTTCCGGCGTTATTTTGGGGTCGAAGTATTTGAAAGCTGCGCAAGAGCTTCTGGATGAAGTTGTTAACGTGGGGAAGGGAATCTACAAAGAGGAAAAAATTGCAGAGAAGGTGAAAGCGAATAGGGAATCTACTAATTCTGGTGCTGGTGGCGGTGATGGTTCAAGTGGTGGAGGAGAAAACATCACAGGGAATCAAGTTGTTGAACTCAGCACTGCTCAGAGGCAAGAACTTCAGATGAAGAAGTCCAAGCTTGTCACCATGCTGGATGAGGTAATAATAATTTGTTAACATGTATAGTGATTTTTGGACTTGTCATGCAATATTGTGTATATCTATGTTTGATCTTTTGAAAGTACTATAATTAAGTAATCGGTTAAGTGGTGGAGCGGTTTGGTTTGGTTTTGTCAGTTATTCAGTCTGTGTTGGAGATTCAGTAATTGGAAAATTATGTACGATATTCAGCTTTTGGAGGGGGCAATAATGAAGAATGTGACACTGGCAAGGGTCAGTGAAATTGACAGTGATGCTGCTGTCTCTCGTTTTCAGTTATTTCTTGTGTCCTGAAATTATGTGTAGAGGAAAGTAAACTGGCAGGAAAAGTAATTTGGTCTGGTGAGTACTGTCAGAGAATAATTTGAGTTCGGACCCAGTTGGGTCAGTTTCAGCATTTATCCATCGCAGAGCGTTTATGTTATAAACTCTACACTAAAAAGGGTCCAATTTTCTTACTTTGTCTCATTTCATAATTCATCTTAAAGGCCAGTCCAACTTTTAATTAGATACAACTAAAAATTTACATCTATTATCTATATGGTCATATGTGATTCTATTTTTTTAGTCTTAAATTGCAGGTAGAACAAAGGTACAGGCAATATCACCACCAAATGCAAATTGTGGTATCGTCATTTGAGCAGGCAGCGGGTTATGGGGCGGCAAAATCTTACACTGCTCTTGCCCTAAAGACTATCTCAAAGCAATTTCGATGCCTTAAGGATGCAATCTCTGCACAAATCAAAGCGACGAGTAAGACTTTGGGTGAAGATGATTGCTTAGGAGTTAAAGTAGAAGGGTCGAGGCTTAGGTATGTTGACCACCATCTGCGGCAACAAAGGGCACTGCAGCAGCTAGGAATGATTCAGCCCAATGCATGGAGGCCCCAAAGAGGCTTGCCTGAACGAGCCGTTTCCATTCTTCGGGCTTGGCTTTTTGAGCATTTCCTTCACCCGTATGTAACATATTTCTAGGGACAATTAACCTTTGTGTTTCCTTTAATTACTTTAATTTTGGGTATTGTACATACTTGGCATCAACTTATAAGTGTTTCTAATTGTGGCCTGCAGCTATCCAAAGGACTCTGATAAAGTTATGCTTGCTAAACAGACTGGACTTACTAGGAGCCAGGTATGTTTCATCAAACCATATCTACCGTTGAGGAAAATGCAAATTAAATGTTGAGAAATAATTAATACATGTAAATTAGTTTTGAGAAATGATTACTTTTTTCACGAAAAGATTTTGAAAAAGTGTACAAAAAAATTACTTTTAAAAAAAAAATAGAATTATGATATATAAACATTCTTTATATATCAAATAATACCTTTATTAACACATATAACTTTTTTTTTTTTTATCACAATATATCACCTATTAAATTTATAATTTTTTCATTTTCTTTCTTTCTCTAAATGTCAATTAACACTGAGGTATTCATAAATGATTTTCCTTTTAAATAAATTAAACAAGAATGTAGTTATACCTCAATTTGGAAAGAACAATGGCTTTTTAGTATCTCATTTTTTTAAACACTTAATTAATATAATATTTTTTATTTTTCTTTTTCTATCTCATCTTATAATTTATTATATTTATATTATTTTTCTTTTTTTATTTATTTCTTTTTCATTAGATGTCAACTAGCATTTTAGGTACCTAAATATTATCATTTTTAATATGCAAATCTCACATTTAAAACTCTGGTTAAGAAAGGTGGTGCTTAAGAATTTGATCAATTAGCCAATGATGAAATGAAAGTAATTATAAACATAGATTTAGGATTAGTTTGTTTAAATTTTTTAAAAATATTTATAAAAAATATTTTTTTTAAAATAGAATAAGTCCAAACAATCAAATCCCTAATCTCTCTATTATCTTCTTGTCACATCACTTCTCATATCATTTTCTTTCTTTATTTTCTTTTTTCTTCCTATCACTCTCTTCCTCCAACACTCCAAACGGGGTGAACCTTAGTGTTTTTCTTACAGCAACAAAGTCCGTATTTTCTTTCCGAGTTTTATTCGATAAAAAATAAAATAAAATAAAGATTGTATATGATATGACGTACAACTATTTTTATTTTTCACTTGTTTTTTTAATATTTTTTATGTCTATAAGCATTTCAAAAATATACCGCAAAATCAAAGGAACAACATTTTGCTGTCCTTCCCTGTGGTTAATTTACATATTAACATGAACCAACAGCAACGGTTGGGACAATGTGAGTGGTTTCTGATAGTCATAAATCTAATGCAGGTGTCAAACTGGTTTATCAATGCCCGAGTTCGGCTGTGGAAGCCAATGGTGGAAGAAATGTACTTGGAAGAAATGAAGGAGCACGAACAAGCTAATGGTTCAGAAAACACCAGATTAAAAGAATCGAGCAAGGAATTGGGGTCAATAGCAAATGTTGCACCTGAATCAGGTGCCATTAAACTCGATCATTTCCAATCAAAACAAGAGAGTTTCAACAACCAAAACACTTCTACAACCGAGATCTCAACAAACTCTTCAATATCTCCCGTGGGAGGATCCCTTCAATCCCACTCTGGTTTCCATCTTGCAGGATCTTCTGACATGCAAAGGAGTCCAAACAAACCAAGAAGTTCGGAAAAGCAAAACTCTCCAAGTAGTATCCTTTCAGTGGACATGGAAATGAAGCATAATGGTGATCATGCAAATAATAGAGAAGTCAACACAAAGTTTGGCATTGAAAGGCACCAAAAAGATGGATACTCTTTGATGGCTAGCAATGCAAACCATGGTGGGGGGTTTGGAGCATTCAGCATCGAAGACATCGGAAGCAGATTTAATGTCACTACTGAGCAACTGGCTTCAAGGTTCCATGGAAATGGTGTTTCTCTCACACTAGGACTTCCCCACAATGAGAACCTTTCTATGTCAGGAACTCAACATGGGTTTCTCTCACAGAATATTCATTTGGGAAGGAGACTTGAGATGGGAACGAATGGAAATGAGTTTTGTGCTATCAACACTCCACCTTCTTCTCACTCAGGAACCACTTATGAAAGCATTGACATTCAAAACAGAAAGAGGTTTGTTGCTCAGTTATTACCAGATTTCGTGGCCTAAGAACTGATGGCTAGCTAGCTAAAATATTGGATAATTTCTGAGAAAAATCTTAGAGTTCTGAGTGTTTCTCTAGACACGCTAATTAACTTCGCAGAAGACTTAGCTAGCTGCCCAAGAAAAGAAATGGAGAGGCATATGTTGTTTTCACATACACTGTCACTAATTATGAACTATTCCCGTCATTCTGGTATACTGAAATTCTTGGCATGGGAGGGGATGCTTGCTCCCTGTAAACATTGGATAGTAGTATAGGATTATACTTGCAGAAATCGAAGTTAGCTTAATTAATTATAGGATTCATAAAGTTGGGGAGGGGGTATATATATTGTACATGGTATTGGATGTAGCCTGGTAAGTAGAAGGATTTGAATGATTTCTTTTGATTTTATGATATATAAACATATATATATATATTTGTGCACGAGAGTTATTTGGGTATAGAAGAAGAAGCATTGCTTTGTAAAATTAGTTATTCCTGCATGTAATTTTCGTTTCATGCGCATTTGCCTTCTGTACATAACTAGTGGGTGAAGGTTAAATTAATAGTGAGAGACATGCATGAGAGGGAATAGAAGGATATTATACTTAATATTTGGACATTTTCCTAAAACAGCATATGAGAATTTGAGTCAATTATTTTAGTATCAGATATATTATTTTTACAATATGTTTTATGTATTTTTTCTATTTTTCTTCATTATATATTACTCATTTTATTTCATATTTCTCTCTTCTATTCCATTATCATTATACTAAGTTAATGTATTAGTATAATTTCTCAAGCATTTACTCTTGACACACTAGCACTACATTGCATGCATGCAAAAGTAATTAATCCGAACCTTCCCCTCAATTAACCTGAAAGCGGTTCTTCGCTAGATCAAATTTATCCTTCTGAATAGAAAGGACAAAGGCAAACTAATAAGCTGTAGGGCTTCTCTCTCCTTTTCTTTCTAAACTCCTATTCGTTAGAGTTTAACGTCTTATCATAAATTTTATAAAACTATACTAGTGGGCAATGGTACAATACGTACGTAGAAACGTTTCGTTATCTTGTTTTCTACATCCATCGGGTTTCTTTCTTTATGCCAATGAATTAGGAGGGGTTTTCAAGGTTACCTGAACCACGTCATTATATATTTGACCGAGCCAACGAGAATGTCCAGAAGCCCTACTACTTATGTTCCCATTCTACAATATTGAAAAGCCACAGTAAACTCATTGGTCAATTCCTATTTTTTTTGTAAGATTCGCCACTGCTACCTAGTTAGTCCGAATCTCTTGTAACTTCTCTTTGAAAGTTGTAGCTAATGTCATCAACTACTGATGAAGAAATTATTATATGTTTGTATCACGTGTGGTTTCACTAATCTTCATGTAACATATAATTATATTTTTAATTTATAAAGAAATTAATAATATATATAAAGATTGATCAGGATCAAATATATATGTCAAGACTATTTTAAACTAAGTAATAATTTCTCCTATAAGTGCGTAATGAGAGAACGGAGCACCTTGCTTGTGGGCACCCCATGCTTTTTCATGCCACTGTAGTGTACTGAGAAGAAAAGGAAAAAGTATGGATCTGATACTCAAACCTAACTTCACACAAGAACGAAGCGGGCTCCATGCAGCTAGGTTCCACTGTATAACAAATTAACAACACTTCTTGGTTGTGGCCCACAGGAACAGCTGTATGATGTACTTGGTAGTTTCTCTTCGGACTGTCTTACTCTATCTTTATATGCATTATTTAACTTAACATTCTTTTATTTCTTTACATTATCATTTTCTTTTACTAGTATATCAACTAGCATGTGTGATATATAGGCTAAATATTTATTTTTATAAACTTTAAATTTATAATAAATAAATTAATATTTTTAATGTATGAATTATATAATAATTAAAATTCATAATATATATATACTTTAAATATATAAATTACATTTTGGATTTATAATTAAAAACTAAAATAACGTATAATTTTATTTTAATTATTGACAATTTTTTTTAAAATAATTTAATTTAAAGATATAAATAAATGAGGGTAAATAGATGGAGATCAGTAAACAGTTAAAAGATTATATATAAAAAAAATTGGCTAATTACAAAATATAAAATATACATTTTAAAAAATATATTAAAAATATCTAAATGAACAAGTGGGAGAGAGTAAGTTTCACTATCTAATTAAGTTGTTTATTCTTATTATAACATGGAAATAAATATTTCTTTCTTTTTCATATTTTTTATATTGTAAAAAATTATATATAAATTATATGTTAATTTATAAGAGTTTAACAGAAATATTATTCTCTAAAATGTACATGATAAAAGAAAATATTATATTATTTTTCAATTAGTTTTTTGAAGTAAAAAACGTTATTTCATATTATCCATACTATCCAGATATTAAGTAAACCTCCAAGACGTCCACCTTAATTAGTACATTAATTTTGATTAATTCATTACCCCATTACTATTGAATTTAGAGATCACACGCAAGCAAGTTTTATATTATTTTGTATACGAAATTCTTTTAATGAAATAAATACTTTAAAAGCGAAATATTATTAATTTTGTGCTAACACTAAAAATAAAAATATAAAATAAAATAAAATAAATTGAATTTGGAACATACATAAGCATCTCGCATTGAACTTAGTCAAATTTATTTCAATGTTTCAATAATAATTCTTATTTAGTATACCGTATATAAAAGAGCATTCTGCTGGACACATTAAACATAACACAATTCCCCCTTTCCTTCTTTGTCTGCACGCACCAAATATTTACAAAAGAGTTGCTTTATTTTTATTTTGGTTCTACTCATAAAAAACGTTGTTCTTAACATATATATAAATTTTATTTAGCTAAGAAACATTTATAAAATTTTTTTTTCAGAATTTCCTTTTGTTAAATATTTTATAAGTATCAATAGTTTAACGTCTTGACTGAAATCTGTCTTTGTGATTAAACCCTATATTTCAAGAATATTTTTCCTTCTATAATATAGAATTCATTGAAGATAATATTTAGTTATGAATCTAATGCGAAAAATAATTACAATTAAAGTCTAAAATTTAATCTATAAACATAAAACTTTTATATTAAAAAATTATATAATAAATAAAAATTATAGACTTTTAGATTTATAATTGTACACTATAATTTAAAAATTAAATATGAAGGTTCAAATTTTTATACTTAAAATTAACGTTTAGAATTAAATCTAAAGTTAGATTTAACATTTAAGTTAATTTTTTTTTTCAATTTTAAACATATTTAATTATTTTTATTTTATGCAAGCAATATTTGTCAATGAAGTTTGTCTATAGCATTCCTAAAATTTAAAAATATTAATATTAAAATATTATTACTTATATTTATAAAATTCATCACTCTTGATATGCACAATAAAACTATTTATTTCGAATATCACACAGATAAAAAAGACTAGTTTAAAGTAATAACAGATTACGCGTCACAGTTCACAATGCTCCCAATAAATATAAATTACGAAGTGATGTGGTTGATTATTTTAATTTAGAAAAATCAAACTAATTTTTTGTTATGAGGCCACCAAGTTTGGATTGATCTGATTTTTGAGTGCACAAGGATAGGATCTTCTCGGGCTGAATATTCTTTCTTGTTTTTTTTTTTTACGGTGGGCCGAATATTCTTGAGTAGAATAGGATTTCTTTTTTTTTAATTATGGAGTAAATTATACAATATCATGGTATGATTTATTTTGTTTTATACATAAATCATTTTATAACATATCAGATTCCAAAACGATTATATAAGATTATTTTAAAAAAAAATGTATTTTCCATCAAATTTTTAGTGACAGTTTATACATAACAAACAGGTGAAATAATTTAACACTTAAATTTAATGTGTCTACTGTAAAACTATTACGTTCAGCCACATACAAATTATGTCAAGTATCACCATTAAATTGGACGGAAAGCAAAAGTTAGAATTATTTTATCATAGTCTATGTAAGTTATATGCTGTAAAATAAAATATATATCAAAAGTAATTTTTGGTTTACATCTTAATGAAAACGAGTTAGAAGACATGGACTCAAATAAAAGATGACAAATAATGGAACATTCACCTCCATCATCTTTGAAAATTGGGTGTGTGTAGGCTCGTAAGTGCTGGACCGGGTGGCTATTATGGCCCATCGATCATGGGATGGGCTATGGAGCACTATTTTGGGCCTTGGGTAACTGGGTCCATTGGAAATTGGAACTGCAAATTTTGACTGGACTTTACTACTGTTCCAACATCAATTTCGCTCTTCACACAACATGAAATGTTTTGTTTTTTTATTTCCAAAAATATCCTTCCAAAAAAATCGATCATGTAAGAAGTAGGCAATAACAAAGGAGAAATCCACTTAAAATCAAATCAACGGTTAGGTAATGGATTTGGAAATGAATATATAAAAGTCTGTTGAGTATGGACAAAGGTATTAAATCGATACTCTGGTGGAAATAAGTTTAGTATTCCATCCATTATCATCAGTTTTAGAATTCACTCTTAAATAAAAGGATTTTCAATTTATTCTCTTAATTTCTCAATAACTCACGCAATTTTTCTTAATTATGCAAAATATCTTAGGTTTTTTTTTAGCTCAGATTTAAATCCATTGTGATGTTTTTTGATACATAAATTCATTGTTATTCAAATGTAAGTTTTAGGTTTTAAATTTAATATCATATCAAATTAATAGACATAATAATTATATGTTAATTTCAATAATTTATTTTCACAACTTTTTCATCGTTTCAAAATTTTTATATTTTAATTTTTCTTATCTATTCAAATCTTATATATTAAATTCAAGTCCTTATTTATCAGAATACGGATTTCTCTGAATCTACTCTCCATCTAATATATCACATGAATTATTCAATATTGAGTATATACAATTTTTTTATTTTATAAAATTTATTATTATTATTATTAATTTTTAAATTCGTTCGTTTGAATTTTTTTCACTATTTATTTTGTAACTCTCATGTCTATTTAAATTTGGAATTCACATTTTTTTACATAAATTTTAGTTTTAATTGCTTTTAACAGTTACTTTTAAATTTAATTAGAACGTGTTGAGAATTAAATTTTTTTTAACACTGTTATCTATTAACGAAATTAAAAATGGTTGACTTTTAGGGCCGGATCTAGATTTTTTTTTTAATGGGAGCAAGAAAAAACTAGTTTATAATATTTTTAAAAATATTATTCTGTTTTTTACAAAATACATAATTTTCAGCATAAAAATTTCAAATTATCTAAGCATTTACAAATTTAAATTGCGTCAACGTGTGTGTTTGTATCACTAACTCATTGATTAGAAGAATAAAGTAGTAACATCATTACCAATTTATTTTGTTTTTTATATTTTATAATTTTTTACGTTCATTTAAAAAAATGTTTTGTTTTATGAGAATAATACTTTATTTTGAGCGTTTTTTTTATCAAATATATTTAAGTAAAAAAAAATTATCTTGTGGAGACAATTTCCTTCATACTCCTTAAGGTGCATCCATCTTTTTTGACTTTCATGATAATTATTTTAAAATTTATATTTAAGATAATTTTTAAACGGTTAATTGTGTAAACATATTTATATTAATAATGAATCAACATTAAACTCTTTTATTTTTATGTTAAACTTTTTTCTTCACAAACTTCAGTGACTTATACTTTCATAAAAGTTTTTGAACATTTTAATTTAATTTTCTTCCCTAAATCTAAGCTATTAATTAGTTGTATTTTCCAATAATTTATTTGAATGATCCTGTATATTTATCATATAACTTTTTTATTTTCATTTTATTGTTATTTAATTTTACTTAAATTAAAAGAAAAAAATTTCATGTAATAACCAGAAACTTGCTAGTTATTTCTTAATTTTTGTCAATCCCAAATTATTCAATTGTTAATATAAACAAAAAAATCATATCTATAAAAAGAAAAGTCAAAAATTTGAATTTTGAAATATCGTATCAAATTAATAGTTGGTTCACTTAATTTATTTTTTATAAATTAATTTGCTTTCAAAGTTTAATCGTTAATTTAAAAAATAGCTTATTTTTAATTTCAAAAATCTCATCGCTTAAATTTATTCTATTAATAAAATTAAATTCTTAATTTTGATAATTGGACATCTTCTATAATATTTCATTTTTTCTTAAAACGTGTTATTTTATAATTATTTAACAATAATGATATCTTATATATTTTTCTTGAATTTATATTATAAAATATATGTAAATTTAACAATATTTGTTCAATATATGAGAATAGGTCAGATCCAACTTGAACTTACTAACAATATATGAGAAACTTGCAATATACTCGTCATGAACATATACCACGGCATGCTTAAGTCATGTCCGACTTATTTATTAAATAAGCCCACTAATTTTTTCTTTTCTTTCAAAAACCTGTCAGTTAAAATGGTCAGACTTTATATTAAACTTTATATCGCACAGGTTCATTCAAATTATATACTTTTCATAATTGTAGTTTGTATTTTAAAAAATATTTACATAAATAAAATTATTAATTTTTAAAATATTTCTCCACATGTTACATACAATTACACTAAAATTACGATGATGATTTTTTTAATTGAACAAATTTTATCTTAAAAAATACTAAATATATTAAATTTTATTATAATATCTTTTTTTATCCAAATAATAATAGTGATATATTATTTATATGAAATATTTAAATTTAAAAAATCAAAATTATAATTTTATAACTATTTAAATTTTAGTATTGATTTTGATATTGTGAATATTATGTTTATATATACTTAAATTCTGTCTGTTCTTACTTTATAATTAATATTTTTAAATGTATTTATGATAAAAGTTAATTTTTTTTTAAAATATTATTTTTAATCATTTTGAATATGTTAATTTTAATTATGTATTATTATAAAAATTTTGAAATAACTAATTTCATTATAACTTAAATTCAATATTTTTTTTATCAATATAATGAGATTTGTCTATCATTACTATTGTTATTAATAACAATATTAAAAAAAATAACAACAATAATTAATTCATTAATTTTAATTTCGTTACTTATTATATTTTAAAGTTATTAATATATTTATTTAAAAAAATTATTTGTAATAAATAATATATGTTTCAAAATTTATTTCTTATAATTTAACTATTATAAGTATTATTAATTTATTTATAACTACCATTATTTATATATGTTATTAATTTTTTTAATATTATTACATGATTTTTTATATATTTTTTTTCTTATTCTAAATGAATTAAAAAGATAACTTTATTAATAATAATAACTACATTATTAGTGTGTATTTTACAACTATTTTTTACTTATTACACATAACAGATATATAATATCAAAAATATTTAAATTGAATTTCATATTCATAAATTAATAAGAAAACATCAATATTTTATCAATTTAACATATAAAAACTAAAATTGATAAGTCTTTTTACATACAAAATATATAATTCACTTATTGCATACAATTTTATAACTTTCAATAATTAAAATATTGTTTTGTATTTTTTGTGTGTTTTTATACTTTAAAGCAACTAATTTTAAATTATTTTTAAAAAATATATTGACATATATACATAATAATTTATTTAATAATTTATGTCCTTAATTATTACATATTATGAATAATTTTAAATTTAATTACATATTCATCAAATCATTAATTTGAATTATTATTTATTAAAAAACATATTTTTAAATAATTAATTAAAAAAATGCCCATAAGTAGTAATATAATATTCAATGTCATTGTTTAATATTAAAATTATCAAAAGTAATATTTAATTATTAAAATTATATAATAATTAACATATTATTATTTAATGTTAAAATGAATTCTAATTAATAAAATTATATATTAAATAGCATTAATGTAAATATATACATAACAATTTATTTAGTAATGTTTATTTTAAATATTGTACTACATATTTATAAAATCATTATTTTAAAATTTTATTATTTGTAAAATATATTTTTCAGTAACCAATTTTAAAAAATATGAATAGGTAATAAAATGTTATTTACTATTAATACTTGGTATCAAAATTAATATTTATTAAAATAATAATAAATAAAATGTTATTATTTAATATAAAAATTTTCAAAAATTAATTTTTATTTTTCAAAATTATATATTAAATAAGATTAATGAAAGTAATTTAATTCTTCATGAAATAAAATTATTACAACAACAAAAAAATCACATGATCAATACTATTATGCAATTGAAGTTTTAATCAATGGTCAATATTTGTTTAAGGTTTTTTTACTATATAGATATAGATTATATATAATTTTTATTAAATAATTTATTGTATTAAATATTTTTTAAAGTTATTTTTTTGAAAATTTTAATAAATGGTATTATAAATATTAATGTATCATTGATTGTTATGATT
>JAMLFT010006550.1:0-15903 GCA_026544285.1 Pachyrhizus erosus
AATTTAAAAATTTAAAATTTAAATAATTTTTTTAAAGAATTAAAATAAAAAATTTCGTATTTTACAGATATCAAATATTATTTAAAAAAAAATATATATTTACAGTTGTACAGTTAATTTTATGGAAAATGATGAACCTATACCACATGTTTTGGGTGTATGCATGGATTGACAAGAGAGATGAAGAGAAAAATATCCTTTAGAATAAAGCGTCTTTAGAATAAAGCATCTTATGTCCTTTAGAATAAAAAAACGAAAATGCAATACCAATGGTTCAGAACTTACAAAATCAGCTCTAAACGTTATATATTTAATTAGAACATTATGAACGTGTAGTAGAGGAAGAAAAATGGGGCTTCTTAATCACAGGAAGAGGGAAAGAGTAACAATAATAAATAATATGATAGAAAGTTAAGAAAAATAAAAATAAAAATGGAAAAAGAATGAAATAGAAAAAAAAAAGTAGATATATAAAAAAATAACTCTTAATTTTTATATTTACTTTATATCTTTCTTTTTTAAATTTTTTTATCATATTATTTATTATTTTTTCTCAATTTTTTTACTTCTCTCTTTCTTAGGGTGTGAAAAATATTACTTTTCTAATTGAAAATTGAAATCCTAGTAAACTTCCATGGTATTCAGTAATAGATTGAAAACAAAAGAGGAATAACATTGACTAATATTATTTTAGAGAAAATTATACTCCTCTCATGCTCAAATTATGCTCTTGTATATAGTTTTATAAATTAGATTCCCTTTCCTAGATATAAATGTTACAGATTAGACAACTTGTTGAGCAAACATCTTAACAAGGGTTATCGACAGATAATGATCTTCTCACAAAGATATTATTTCTTTATCTATGCTGACAGCTAATTTTAAACTTTATATAATTGATTTATGATTTTCTACTGTGAAATAAAGGGGACGGTATTCCTTATGTGGCCAAAGTGCCAAATATAAAATCCACAAATTTGTTAATTTTGCTTATACTTTAATGAATTCCAAGATAAGGCATCTGGTTCCCGTTAGTGAGTCACTATCCATGTTACTTGTATTCCTTCTCTTCACTAATGGCACTCTTTTCATCTTTGCCATAGATAGATTTTATGTAATTTAGATTTTTTTTCTTTTTAAATGCAAATGATTTTCTTACTTTTTAATTTATATAAATACATAACTATATTATCTAAGGTTATTATAATTAATTTAATTTCTATGATTTGAACATTCAAATTGGTAACCTAAGTATATATTTTGATTTGAATTAATTAATAACTCAAATATATATTTTGATTCAAAATTATAATAAATTTAAATTATTTTTTTAAAATTTGTTCTAATTTTTTTGTGTAAATTAATATAAATCACGTAACTCATGAATCAAAATCCTGAACGTCAAAATCAAACAACTTTCAATTTTTGAACCATTCCAAACTTTAATCCAGTATCCGACTTCTCAAACAAATGTTAAGTATTTCTATTTTAATCTTGCTTCAATGAACTTGTTTGCTCCATGAATAATACTATGCATAGAGGGTGAACACACAAAGTGACAATAGTGGCAAGATAACGAGGTGACAATAATAAGTCTCAATGTCACAAGAGTTTTTAAGTGAGTTGTTGATTTATGTATTGTGAATTATTGATTGTGCTTATTACATCTCTTTCTCTATTTTTTTGTTCAAAATTTTTAATCCTTTTCATTTATAACGCCTTAAAATTCTTAATAAATATATCAAATTAACAATATTTTATCACATAACTGTTACATGATTGTCATATAATCAGTTAATAAAAGTGATAAAATTGGTTGACTCTACCCGTTTTGGCTTGACCCACTTGTATCTTATCCCAAATAAGTTGGGGTAGACTTATTTGCCATAGTTAGCATGGGTTGAATTTCCTTGTCTGCCTTACTAAATGATGGGCTAGCGAGTTAACTTACTAGTTTTTTTTTTTAACATTTTTCTTAGAATAGTTATAAAGCTTTCTTTTATTTACTTAAAAAATATGTGTTTTTGTAAACTTGTCAAAACCACAATTTTACAAAATAAAAAGGAAAAAGTTAAATTGATGTTTAAAAAAAGTGTTAAGTAAGTGTTTTAAAAAAATTGTGCCTCAAATACCATAGTTTTAATAATTTTATATAGTAACATAGAAAAATAAACTATTATAACTATTATCTAAGGGTCACTTGCTCATAAGAAGAATTGAGTTTACATTATGACATACCAAATTCAACACAAAATACTAATAGCTCACACTTTACTTCATTAGTTTAGTTAGTTTGGTTATATCATCGTTCATATTATCACCTACAAAATTCAACATAAAATACTAATAATCACAAAATAGCCTTAATACCTTAAACTAAATGACCAAATTAAAACACAGTTTACCAAATGACCAAATTAAAACATAAAGTTTACCAAATGACCAAACCAAATATCCAAATCACAACATAAAGTCTACCAAATGTCCAAATCACAATACAAAATCTACCAAATGACCAAATCAAATGTCCAAATCATAACACAAGAAAGTCTACCATATGTCCAAATAACAATACAAACTCTACCAATTTTCCAAATGTTCAAATCATAAAAATAAAAATGAATAATCATCTTTGGTTTCAAGAACGTTGGATGCAGCCTAGGAAGAACTTTCTTCCACTTTTCCATCATTGTCACCCTCCTCCTCATCTTCTACATCACATTTTAGATTAAACAAAAAAAATCAATTCAAAGTGAGAAAATCAAAATGATGATAAGAATAATATAAAATATAAAAAATAAATTACATTTAAATTAAATGAATTACCATCACAAAAGTCATGTTTTCAATTGAAAGTACGAATAGTTGCTTCAACATTTTTAGTCAAGAGATAGTTTCTATAAGTTTAAGTATTCGAGAACCAATGTTAAATGCATATTCATATGCAACTATAGCAATAAGAATGCTTAACAAGTCTTGAGCCATTAAGCAATGATTTGAAAAATGTTGGCTATTATTCTTTCACTATTGAAACACGTTCATTTGTTGCATAATATCAAAATCTAAGATTGACTCATCTAAACATGTATCAAGTTGTGTCCTTCCAATTTTACTAGCTACTTGAAGTTTACACACTTGAAATTTCTAATATGAAAAGGAAAAAATAAGTTAGAAATATACCATATGAAAAAATAAAATGTAATTGAATTAAACTTCATGCTTTCAAAATTACAACAAAGTAGATAACTTACATCAAATAGGCTTGAATTACAAGCATTTGACATACTATATGGTAATGGATAAATAGGCTTATGCTTTTGAACATCAAAAGTAGTACGTTTGCTATAATATTGGGAGAAAATTGAGTACAATGTTTTCTTTATATCCACCAATTTTATTTTCCAAGTAAATAAATCAATTTATTCATAACAATTACCCAATGTTTCCACCTTCAACCTTGGATCTAAAATTACATCAAATGCAAGCATAACACTATACTCATCCCAATATTTTTCAAATTTCAAAATCATCATTTCAGTTGTAGTCTTCACAACTTCATCATCATCTTTTACACTCTCCATCAAAAGAAACAAAAATTTTCAAACTTGTGAAAAAAAGTTGGAAGTAGGATAACTTATGGTAGAAATCAAGGTTGTAATATCATAAAAAAGGCAACAAAAATCTACAATTTTTGTCTACTGTTTGTCATTCCTCTTTCAAAGGATAATACTTGTAATTTTCATCAACCAAGTGTAAGCTTTAAAAAACACACTAATAAGTTGAGTTCCATTTGGTAGGAACATCCAGACATAACCCACTTGATGCATCAATGTCACCAATTTTTTCAAGACATTGTTTGAATTTGATCATTCTACTTCCTGAACCCTTTACATATTTGATGCGTTCCCTAATTTGATCCAAAGCTTGACTAACTACCTTTATTACTTCTTGAACAATCAAATTTAAAACGTGTGCACAAGAAGACACGCGAAAAAATTCACCATCACATATCAACCACTTTTGCAAAACAAGTTAACTTATTATCCAAACTAAAAGAAAATTCTTTATTCCCAATCATGCAAAATTCATTAGTCTTCTTAGATATCTAAAAATCAGTGTAAGGAAGATGCATGTGACAAAAGTTAAGAATCTTACTATTTAACTTTCAATTTAGGTAAACAAAATGAGTAGTCAAACTTATGAAACCTCAGTATTATAAGATGTCCATAAATAAGAAGTTAAACATATCCTACTAGGAATTAAAGCTAACTCTTGTTTAAGATTGGTCTTTTCTTTCACATATATTCTCAATATATTAGCTTTAATAATATTTTAAAAAATTAGAGCAACATCAAAATTCAAATAACGTATCCAAGCTCTAAGCTTTAGATACTCAAAAAATTTAAAAGACAAACCACGTTTAATTATTAAATTAGCATACAATTTTTGTGATACCATGTGATCTATCTTTCTTGACTTCAACTTCCATTGCATATCTAACATTGTTTGACTCATATCTTTATATTTACTTTTCTCACATTTGTCAATATGATTATTTAAATGAGAAATTCCTTATTTTTATGTCACCAATTACATACGATTTGCCACAAGCATTCAAATTGGCCCGTTCCTTTCCATCCTTGCCCACACCAATCTTAGTAAAAATTTCCAACAAACAAATGTTTTGGACTTAGACTTTTTCTTTTTCAATTCTATAGATTTAGATTCTTATTAATCATCACTAACCACAACTTGCTCAACATTAGGGAATTTACTAATTGACTCATCCATTTAATTTCCAAATCAAAATCTCGTTTAAAATTACATAATTCAAATTATGTTTTTGAAAATAAATTCAAAAGTAAATTGTTTGAGAAAACAGAAACACAATTTTAGAATATGGTTAAACATGTTTTTAGTTTCTATACATATAAAAATATTTATTTTTAATCTCTCTATTTTCAATTGTTGATTTTTAATTTTTCATTTAATAAAATGTGTTAAAAGTGAACTTTATTATAAATTTTGTTAATAATTCTAGTCACTTTGATGGGTAGATTAACCTTAATTTTGATGAGGCTAGTCTTGTTCTCTTTCATATGTCGATGGTTGATTGGTTCATAATTTATTTTATGTTGAATTCAATTTTAATGTATTTTATAAAATGAGAAACCAAAAATCAACTGTTGAAAATAAATGGATTAAAAACAAATATTTTCATATTTATGAAGACTAAAAATATGTTTAACCTTTTAGAATATGATAACTAAATTCTTGTCAAGTTCTCCATAAAGTATAAACACAAATTCAAAATATGGTAGTCAAATTCAGTATTACAAATACACCATACATTTATACGCAATGTATGCATCACATTCACATCACGGAAAGCACTAAGTGACAACTCAATGTCATATTATGACAAGATTATGAGATTAACTGATTAAGAAACTAGTAATGGGAGAACATCTAGATCCAGATCAATAGAAATACCTAGTGAGTGGCGACAACAACCAAATTAAGAGTCATGATGGTAGAATAGCACAACAATAACATCATGGTGGTAGAATGGCACGAGGCAAAACGGCACTGTACCTTCATAGCAACATAACGCATGCACAATAATAAAAGGAAAAAAAGACAGTGAATTTGTCACCAAGGGCCACTACACTAGGAGAGGACGATGTCGATGCAAGGTGGTGAGTGTGAGCAGGCAGTGTCGCAACAAACGTTGATAAGCTTGTGACAACATGAGTAGGTGATAAATAGGAATAGCAGCGAGCGAACCAACGGGAGCAATAATGAAAAGATGGGTTGAGACGACAACATCGCAACAAGATTGCGACAACATTGGTGTTCTTCTCTTTCTCGTATTGGAATAGTGCAACAAACAGTGGCAAGTGGTTGTTGCAACGTGAGAGAGTGAGAGACCGAGACACAACTTTAAGGTTTCCTTTCTAACAAACAATAGAATAAAATGTTTTTAATTTTAGTAATCCTAAACTTCAGGTTTTTTTTCCCACACCAAACACCACTAGGCACCATTAGATTTTAGTTTTTTTTGTTTTTAAAAGTAAGAGATGGGCTAACTGGTTGGCCTGCCCTCTTTGTGGTCCAACGAGTTAGAAAGTTAGACAAGACAAGCCTAGTAGGTTGATGACCTAAACTGACTATCCTGCCCTATCAAGTTTTGGTGAGTCAAGTTGACTTGTTGGGCCAACCCGAATTATAATCTTTATTGTTTAATGATGATATTTGATGGAAAGTGCTAAAAACTATGACCAACATAGTTAAGGGATTACGACAGGACAAAAGATCGTTAAAATATTAAAATTAAATTTTATGAAAAAGATAAATGACTAAGTCTAGTAAAAGAATTGTTAAGAACTTAAAAATAAATTTTATGAAAAAATAAGATATTAAAATATAGGTTATCAAATAAATTTACACATGAATATCATATTAGATTAATTGGTGACATGAAAATTCATGTGCCTATCAACATGATTGTGATGTCATCAATCTTAAATTGACTATCCTGCCCTCTTTGTGGCCCAACGAGTTAGAAAGTTAGGCAGGACAAGCCTAGCATGTTGATGACCTAAACTGACTATCTTACCCTATCAAGTTTTGGTGGGGTGGACTGACTTGTTGGATTGACCCAAATTATAATCTTTATTGTTTAATAATGATATTTGATGGAAAGTGCTAAAAGTTATAACCAACATAGTTAAAGGACTACGATAGGACAAAAGATCATTAAAGTATTAAAATTAAATTTTATGAAAAAGATAAATGACTAAGTCTAGTAAAAAAATTTGTTAAGAACTTAAAAATAAATTTTATGAAAAAAATAAGATATTAAAAATATAGTTTATCAAACAAATTTACACATGGATATCATATTAGATTAATTGGTGACATGAAAATTCATGTGCCTATCAACATGATTGTGATGTCATCAATCCTAAACTGACTATCTTGTCCTCTTTGTGGCCCAACAAGTTAGAAACTTAGGCAAGACAAGCCTAGCATGTTAATGACCTAAACTGGCTATCCTGCCTTGTCAAGTTTTGGTGGGGCGGGTTGACTTGTTGAACTAACCTAAATTATAATCTTTATTGTTTAATGATGATATTTGATGGAAAGTGCTAAAAATTATAACCAACATAGTTAAGAGACTATGATGGGACAAAAGATTATTAAAGTATTAAAAATTAAATTTTATGAAAAAGATAAATGATTAAGTCTAGTAAAATAATTGTTAAAAACTTAAAAATAAATTTTTTATGAAAAAATAAGATATTAAAAATATATTTATCAAATAAATTTACATATAGATATCATATTAGATTAATTGATGACATGAAAATTCATGTGCCTGTCAACATGATTGTGATGTCATCAATTAATGTTTGACGATAATAACAAAAAATGTTTATGAAAAATAGTTCAAATAAATCAAAATTTTGATTAAAGACTAAAAAAAAATTTAAAATCGAAAGATATTAAACCCTTAAAAATATTAAAAAATGAGCACATTAATGTAGAGTCAGGGTGTTTCCAACCATCATCATCCTTAAAGGCAACAACATCGTCATACCTGTTGTCTTCATTTACCTTCCACCAAGAATAGTTCATTTCCCTTACGATTTCAAAAACACATGCATTAATTCTTGTTTTGATATTCATAAACAAAAGTTTAATTAGTCTTAACTTTTGAATTTTTATTTTATTAATACTTTTAATTTTTACTATCATATATCATTGTTAAATAATAACGTGATGTTAATTTTGTTAATATTTTATTATGCTTCATTTTTTAACGGTTACAAACTTGTAGAAGTTACTTATGTGAAGTGTTTAAAACACATTAAACAACAGAGAAATTGTTGATGTGATTCACCAACTTCCTTCATTTCCACAGGTCATGTCCATAACCAAAATTCAACAATAAATACCAATAAGTTACTGATTTAAGAAATTTTTATTCCAAAAATCATCAAATCATGAATCCATAATTTATCCACAAATTAAAATCTTTTTATAACATAAACTGAACAAATCATTGGTTTGATTGGGTTCAAAGGTTTAGTTCTTTCTTTGTACCTCTGAACTTTGCTTTTGAACAAAGAAAATCCGAAAATATAACACTTTCTCTGTGTAATAAATTCAAAACCACTTTAATGAGTATGACCACCCCTTTAGTAATGTAAATAGAAGAGAGTGAGAAACACATTTTCAATTTTGTGTTTAAAGTTTGTAGCTTTGCGTAGTCTCATATCTGTTGAACTTCCAGCTTATTTTTATAAGGATGAGTTTGATTTGTGGTTTTACAGTGATTCAAATAAATTCTTTGAGAATCGAAAATGATTCTCACTTGTTTCTGTTGCAACGAAAAGGTGAAAAAGTAGAAAAAGCTTTCTTTTCATAGTTTTTAGCCGTTAGAAATTATTTAATATTTAATAAACATTTTATGTAAGCAAATTTTTATTTTTTTAATCATTAAAAAAGATCACAAAATATAATAAAAAATAAAATTAATATGATGTTATTATTGAATGATAATATTTGATGACAGAAATTAAAAGCATTAACAAAACAAAATTTCAAAAATCATGACCAGTTAAATTTTTATTTAAGAACAAAGAATAAAATTTGTAAAAAGTTTAAGCATTAAAAATATAGTTAATCTTTATTATTATTATTATTATTAGAATTAAATATAAATTTGATAATTAAAAATATATTTTATTTTTATTTTGGTCCTTTAAAAACATTTTTTTTATTTTGATCCTTTATTTTTTTTTTTAGACTTTAATATAAGATAAATTTTTGACTTTTGTTTTTATTATTTTTTAAATAATAACTGATAATTTAGTAACTCACCACATTATCAAAACACATAACAGGATAATTACATGTAATAATTTTTTTAAACTATGTGTTTAAATATTTTACTAACTATGTTAACATCATTAATTATTTTAATCAAATATAAATTTAAAAACATATTTTACTAAAATAATTTATTTATGATTGTCTTATCAAACTTTTAAAATACATGATAAATCACTGAACGGACAAAATTTTTATAGTATCATTTAATATTACTATTTAGCGATTCGAAATAAACCAATTTTTTTTTTAAATTTAATAATTTTTTTTAAAAAAATCCAAACCAAGAAGACAATACTTTCCAGAGACCAATTAAATTTAAATGTTATTATTATTGAATTGGTAAAGCAAATAAAAAAAAGAGAATGAAATAAAAAAAGAAGCAAAAATTTTACACACAAGCTCCTATATTTTATTTGAGCACTTATATTACAACACTTAATCGGTTCAAAAGCTTTATTAAAACACATACAATGAAATACTTTTGCATTTGTGGCCCACTATGGCAGGAAGAGTTTATACATAGCTTAGTATCTATATACTTAACTCTTAGCTCTTTGGTTTGATAACAATGCCTTGGATGACAAGCCCCGTCTTCCACTGTGAACCTTCAGATCCATGCAAAGAGATCTCCATCATGCCAACATCTTTTTCAGATGCCATAAACTCGCCAACTGGAATCTCTATCCAACTCTCCCTTGACTTTTCCTCTAATTGTTCCTGGTGTTCCTGTTTATTTCCTCCGGGAAGGACAAGTCTAACTATTATTGGAAGATTCCACCCTCGAGCTGATTCTTTCAACTTTACAACAAACGAAACTTGATACAAAACTCCTCGTGGAAGCCCTCCAATGTCAAATTTCCCGGTTGCTTCTAGCCAGCAAACACCTTTCAGTTCAGCCAACTCTATCATCCTGCCACTACAACACGATACATATTGGACTTAGTTTTACTAGGGCAAAAGAAAACAGTATAACCTAATTGTGTCTTTTATAGATCTGCTCTGGTGAATAATCTTTAAAATAAGATAAAAGATCACATATAGAATTTAGCCTATAATTTTTTTATATAAAAAATAATAGTTTACATTAATTTCTTATACTAACAAATCAATTATAGAATAATAGATAATTAATGAACAATATTTCAATATAGAAAATTGATATACATTATCGATGGATTACACTGTTAAGATAAATCCAAATTGTTTATACTAACAAATTATAGCATGTTTATTTTACCGTTTTAAATTTCTCAAATAGATGTTTAAATAAAAGTAAAAAAATTGTTACTTCTCATAATGTTACTTTAAAATATGTGTCAACTGGACTCAATGTGTATATAAACATGCTATTAGTTTTCATTAGACATAGACTTTAACAAATAGAAGTAAGCCAGACGATTGACATAATTTTTTCTTTTACTATATAGATTTCTTTCTTGGTAGTGAAACTCTTAACATAATACTCATGATAGATATGTGTACCTTTCATCTTCGTGCTGCACCCAAATCCAATATTGTGGTTGATCAGCCCAGGCTATTGAGAGTGTTCTTGCATCCAACATGAAAGGTTTAGTACTGTTGGCAGCTGTGGATGTTTCTTTGTTGCCTTTAGGAGAAAACAACGGTAGTTTCCTTTTGGTGTGTTCATGTGGTTGTGTTTCATTCTCTTGCTGTGATAGACAAGCTCCCATTTTTCTTCCTCTACCGTATGTTCCTAATATTCTAAATCTAAATATATAAAGAACGTTTAGAACTGTTTGTATAAGTTCTGAACTGTTGTTGAATTTTCTTTTTTCTATTCTAGAGGGTATAATATGCGTTTTATGAGTACTGATTTTTTTTATTATCCGCAAGGGTGCTAATTTCATATATATGTGTAGGGAAATTTTTTTTGTACAGTTAATTTTATGGAAAGTAATGGAATTATACTATATTTTTAGTGTGTATGCATGGATGGAAAAGAGAGATAAAGAGACAAATAAACAAAGGAAGAGATAAAGCTTCATAAATATGAAAATGAAGAAAACAAATATCCTTCAGAATAAAACATCTTATAACATAATAGAATAAAGCATCTTAGGTCATAAATCATCTTAATTATATCCTTTAGAATAAAAAAAGAAAATGAAATAACAATGGTTCAGAACTTACAAAATCAGCTCTAAACGCTATATATTTAATTAGAACATTAGGAGCGCATACTAGAGGAAGAAAAATGGGGCTTATAAATAGGGATGAGTGTGGTCCAATCCAATCCAATCCCCTAATTCAGCTCGGCCTTGAGGTTCATTTTGGATGAGTTTAGATTTTAAAAATAAATCCAGTATATTTTTAAGATAAGTTTAAATTATGTTTTAGGTCATTTTAATCTAGTTTAGTATCAAATTTTTTCAATAATTGTGTATTAATAATAACATTTTTATTTAATAATTATTATTTTATACAATATAACATTATATTTATAATAAATATTTATTTTTAAATATGTATTATAAAATATGTCTTAATTTAAGTTTTGTTTTCTTATTTTTTATAATTTAAATATACATAATATTAAAATTAGTATATAATATTAATAAGTCAGATCAACCTGACATTGTTCCATATCATTCTAGTCCTAGTCATGTTGAGTTAGGATTTTGAAAAATGATTTGATAAAAAAATTTGTGTCGGATTTAGATAAAGATACATTTGATCCAATTTTATTTATGCTCAACCCTACTTCTCAATCACAGGAAGAGTAACAATAACAAATGATATAATAGAAAATAAAATAAAAATGTAGTAGAAAAGAAAATAGGCATATAAAAGTAATAACTCTAAATTTTTATATTGAGTTTATATCTTTCCTTGTTTTCAATTTTTTATTATATTATTTATCATATTTATATTTTTTTCCTTATTTTTTACTTCTTTCTTAAGTTGTGAAAATATTAATTCTGCAATTAAAAATTGAAATCCTATTAAACTTCAATGGTATTCAGTACCGTAACAAATTGCAAAAAAATGGAATAAGATTGACTCATTTTAGTTATAGAAAATTATAAGATTCATACTCAAATTATACTCATATAGTTTTATAAGCTACATCCCCTTTCCCAGAGATAAATATAAGTTACAAGTTAGTCAATTTTAATTTAAACAAATTAACATCTTCAAAAGGGTTATTGACAGACAATGATCTTCTAAAATATTTTATTCCTTTATCTGATGCCAACAGCTAATTTTAAACATTGAAATAAAGGTGACTGTATTCCTTATGCGACCAAAGTGCCAAATATAAAATCCATAATTTGTTAATTTGCTTTTTCTTTAATGAATTCCAAGATAAGGCATCTGGTTCCGGTTGCTGAGTTACTATTTATGTTACTTTTATTCCTTCTGTTCTCTATGTCTTCATGGCGCTCTTTTAATCTTGGCCATCCAATTAAAGCATCTTAATTTTGCTTTCCAAAACACATACGAAAATGGATATTTTTTAATTTACAGTTGTTCGCTTCAATTTTTTTTGCGGTCATATCAATTCACATCCATCTTAAACGCGAGCATAAAAACATAAACAAAACCTTATCAAAGGGCAGGCTTGGATGATACAAACTTAATTTTGCAGCAGATAAAACACGGATTTTGAAACTTATGTTTAGAAACAAAATACAGATTTTGGTTATTCCTTATAAGAGAAAGGTTTAGAAACAAACTAATGATACTCTTTCTCACACTTTTTTTAAAAATTTGTTTCATGATTAATTACAATTTATTTAAAATCATTAATTTTAATAGATCTCATCTTTTATTTAATAATTCTCTTCTTCATTTTAAAATGAGATCGACTAAAATTATTGAGTATGATTAACATTTCTATTCCTATTAATAATTGATACTTATTGTACATAGTAAATGTGTGTGAATTGTGATACGATGCTGTCTCACTAGTCCAGGGATTCTCATGAGAATGAATTCATTCAGGTAGTTCAGGAGGCTGTTCAAGCTCTTAAAAGTCATAGTAATAACTTATCAGTAAGTTTTAATCAAATGACGATAACTATATACCTCTTTGGCCGTTTTTGTCATATCCAAATTTACAATGTGATTATGTTAAATTAGTAATTTAAAGGAGAAGTCAACTAATTATCATATCATCAATTAATAATGTTATTTGATGATAAAAATTTAAAAAATTATAAATATAATTGATAAAGTAAGATTAATAAAAAATTATTAAAGAACTAAAAATATATGTGGTGATAAATGTTGAGGGTTCAAGAATGAATTTTATAAAAAAACAATTAAAAATATAATTTATAAAATAAATATACATAAATACTATGTTAGACTGATGACATGGTAATGTTATTGTCAAATGACCATCACATTATCATCACTTAAGATTAATAATTGATGACAAAAATAAAAATTATTAGTGAGGAAATAATTCAAAGAATAAAATCGATCAAAATTTTGATTAGGAATTGAAAACAAAAATAAGAAAATTTTTAGAAACCAACACTGTTAATTTAAAAAATAAATAAAATAGAAGCGAATTATACATAGTAAATTAAGAGATATAAATATTAAAAGCTCAATCCCAACACAATACAATGAAAGGTTGGTTTTAGGTAAAAAAAATATTTTTGAGATAAAAGTAATTTTTTCAAAAAATTTATACCTTTATTTTCTATGTCATTTTACTTTTATCTATTGCATTTGTATTGAAATATGTGTACATAATTTTCAACTTCAATCCAAATATCTAAATAGTAGTATAAAACAAGAACTAAAATAATGCATGGTTTTTAAAACTGTAAGGGAAATGAACTAACTTGGTGGAAGGAAAGCAAAGATAGCAAGTATAGAGTTGTTGCTGCCTTTGAGGACGATGGTGGTTAGAAACACCTTGAAGGTGCGTCAATGTGGCTGCGACTCAGGCAAGTGATAAATAAATAACATTAAAGTAAATTATTAAAAACTATCATGTGTAGTGTTTGGATAAGGGATTATAAAATTTAAGGAATTTAATATTTATGCGAATTTAATTACTTTAACTAAATTTCTTTCATTTTAAAAATATTGTTTTAATAAAACAATTTCGAAAGTTGATGTGACGCAAGAGCAGAGAAGTTTACCTTTACCCGAGGAGGAAGAGCTAGCTAAGAATAAGGCTGAGGAACAAGATAGGGAAATGATAAAACTTATGTCGATCCTTGACAACCAAAAAGGTAGCTCTTCTTTAGAAAATATCTTTCTTAGGAAACATAACTTTAGGAGTAGTAACTTTGACTTGCCTCCTCTGAACCCATGTGTTGAAGATAGGGCCATGATAAAGAATTTACACTTAGACCATAAAGGTCCACGTACTATTGGCACGCAAAATGTTCAGGCAGTTCTGCCTATTTACAAGTAGTGGATCATTTAGCAGTTTCCCAGGATGAATCCACATCCATGGTGACATGTCAAAATCATATTTGTTAATGATGTATATCATCTCCTAGAAATTTAGAGGTATTGGGAACAAAGTTTTCCCTGTACTATTGAAAGATTTACTATGGAGGCAAATACTTCTTTAATTAGTTTTGTTGAACATTAAATGCTAATTTAGTGGGTTTTAAATTCAAAAGTGGAAAAATGAAAGGTCAAGAGTTATTTTATGACTATAATTAGGTTTTATTATTTTTAGTTTTTGAAAAGGATGTTAATGCTTATAAATAGGTTATTTTATGGCTATAATTAGGTTTTATTATTTTTAGTTTTTGAAAAACATGTTAATGCCTATAAATAGGTTGTTCTTTCTATTGTAAAAGTGGAGAAACAAAAAAAGAAATAAAAAAACACAAGAGTTTTTTAATTAGAGTATTTCTCTCTACCCTCTATCTCCCTAATAATTCACAATTTGGTATCAAAACTAATGGCGAATGTGATAGGTCAAATGCCGCTACCACGGTTAATGAAGGCGAACTACGAGAACTGGAGCATTCAAATGAAAGCTCTTCTTAGTTCTCAAGATGCATGGGAGGTGGTCGAAGAAGGATTCAGAGAACCAACAAGTACCACAGGTTATATGACGGCTCAATTGAAGGCGTTGAAAGAGATGCGATCAAAAGATAAGGCGACACTATACATGTTGTTCTGAACCGTTGACGAATCGGGCTTTGAGAAGATTGTCAGTGTAACTACTTCAAAAGAAGCGTGCGACATTTTAGAAAAAGTGTTCAAAGGAGCCAACCGAGTCAAGCAAGTGCGTCTCCAAACTCTTCATGGCGAGTTGGAGACCATGAAGATGAAGGAGTCGGAAAGTGTATCTGACTACATCATGCGTGTACAGACTGTGGTGAATCAACTCAATTGAAACGGTGAAACGTTAACCGATGCGCAAGTTGTGGAGAAGATTTTGAGATCATTAACCGACAATTTTGAGAATGTTGTGTGCGTTATAGAGGAGTCAAAGGACCTAGTGAAGCTCACGGTCGACGAGCTTGCCAGTTCTCTCGAGGCACACGAGCGACGTAAGAAGAAGAAGAAGGAGGAAACACTCGAGCAAGCACTTCAAACCAATGCGTCAATCAAAGATGAAAAGGTACACTATTCTCAAAATTTTTGAGGTAGAGGGCGTAGCTGTGGAATTCGTGGAAATGGTCGCGGTGGTCAAGGCAACAGTCATGAAGAATACTATAAAGAGAAGGGATAGTTGAGCCAACCAAATTGGCGTGGAAGAGGATGTGGTCGAGGAAGAGGCGACCAATCAAATTATTCCAACATCGAGTGTTATAAATGTCACAAATATGGTCACTATGCGAAGGATTGCAACTCCGACAAATGTTATAATTGTGGTAATGTGGGGAATTTTGCAAAAGATTGTTGAGTCGATGAAAAGGTGGAAGAAACAACCAACCTAGCCTTGGAAGACAAAACGAATTAAGGTTTTCTCTTAATGGCTCAAAATGAAGTCAACACCAACAATGACAATCTGTGGTACCTCGACTCGGGGGCAAGCAACCATATGTGCGG
>JAMLFT010006551.1:0-15902 GCA_026544285.1 Pachyrhizus erosus
AGACAGTAGAAACTAAAATACTAATATTAGAGATAGATCTCGTACATAATGTAGGCAAACTAACTTCTTAAAAATAAACGGCGTAAACAAACATGTATACTAGGGTTCCATTAGAGAATGATTTCACTAATATATATGAAGGAAACAAACTAAAATTTTTTTGACTCATGTTTTAAAAAAAAAAAGCCTTGGATAATGATGAAATAAGAAATATAATTAAAAATAGATATATTAAAGCACAATCTCATTTGTTTGTTTGATTTTGTAGTTAGTGTGTAATTTCCTTATTCTTGCGTGCGAAAAATAAAATATATCTAACAATTACACAGGTGGTTTCTTAGAAAGTAACACATAACAAACAAAAATAAAAAATAATAATCTGCGGACACAAGTCATAATAGCAGAAACGAGTCAAAGTTGTTGACTTTGAATGAGTAAACATACTTGGTAGCCAAGTTTAGCAACATGAACAAGAAATTAGCCTTATAAAAGGCTAATGAACTCAATTCACAGCCATCAATTAGCAACAATTGTCACACATTAATATATCCTACTCATTTGAAGTGAATTTTTCTCTGTTTCATCTTTGAAAAATCATTTGCCATTAATTTTTTCCGACACAAATTTTATATCAACACAACAGAAGCAAGATGGTCAATAAGAACAAGAATAATAGTTCGTTCTTCTCAATGGTTAGAGCTTTAGCAGTGTTCATTTTTGGTGTGAAGACAAGTAAGAGTGCAACACCTGATGGACCCGTGGCCACCATGGTTGCTGCGTCAAAGCATTTCTCTTCACCTCACAAAGTGCGGTTTGGTTAATTTAGATATTTTGCTACCTTTTTAATTAAGAATATTTAATTTATATGTATCGTTAGTGTATTTTTTTGTACAAATATTTAAGGAAAATTTATTCTATAGTCATATATTATCTTATTTATTCATATAATGGGGAGTTAAGGTGAAATCGTATTTGATATTTGTGTAAAAAAAAATTATATTGAAAATGTACATAAATCTATTCAAATTATAATATATTGTTAAAAAAGTAGGAGTGAAGTGTGTATTTATAAATGTATGAGCAAATTATATATATATTCTCTAGAGATAATATTTATTACACTCGTATTTTTTTACCTAAAATATTCATACAGTGACCTCCTTTGATGTCAAGACGTTACTAATAATGTTAAATTTTTAGCAAATTATAATCATATTCTTTTATTACATTCACACTCTCTGTTTAAAATGTCTCTTCAGTGACCTTCTCTTATGTCAAAAAGTTACTAACGAAGTAAAATTATTTTGAAATGTCAAAACCACCTTTGTGACCTAACTCCCTCGTCTCCCTTGTATGGATTTTATTTCATTATGTTATCAATGAATGACACTTTCATTACCAGTTAATTGACACAACTTTCTTTTTATTCTAGCACCATTATATTGGTTATTAATTGAATTAATTTCTATATAAGCTATGAAATAAAAAAAAAAGATAAATATAAAAAACTCACATATCCAAATAAACAACAATTAACATTAGCATAAGGAGGCGCGATTGTAACAAACATTAAATTAAGGGGGTGCAAGTTTAATAAATGATAAATTGAAGGGGTGCAAATGTAAATTGCTATTTTAATTTCAAAAACAATTTTCCATTAAAAAAGCACGTGACAAACACATAACACATTTTTATTAACAGAGTCAACTTTGTAATGATGTAGAGGTGCTTTTGTAACAAAGTTTCAAAAACTAGGAAGGTCACTATAGGGGCATTTTAGGCAGTGATGCAAGTATAATAAGCGTTATCTAAAGGGGATGTGAATATAATTTGCTCTAAATGTATATTTGTACACATAAAATCTCAAAATTTTTAAGTTGTAGTAATCTCTTAAATTAGTAAGTGCTAGTAATCCTATGTGTTAATAAAAAATGTCAATTCAAGTTATAGAAATATAGTGTGTTAACTATTAACCATTAAAAATATTTCATAGCAAATATTGCTCTTATTCAGTAAATAGAGTCAGGTGGCTCAACAAAAAAGAAGGTTATAGAACAAAAAGTTGATATCTTGGAACGCTGTAGGAAAAAAGTAAAAGAAAGGCGAATGGAAGAGAGATGATGCCTGATGGTGAGTTGGATGAGGCTTTTATGATGGAAGAGAAGGATTGATCGTATCTAGAAATCTTATTAAAGGTGGGCATGCCTTTTAAAGGATGTAAAGGGCTTGTGATGATAAATGTTGGCTCCAACAATTTGCATCAGTAAGTTAGTATCTCATAAGAAGATAAGGAAAATTTTCCTCAAGTTCCTATATCTAATGAAGAACTTCTAGAGTGGTGCAAGTTGTGGAGAGGTGTTAGGAAAGTGAGTGAGTTTTCATGTTTTGGAAAACAAGTTGAAGAAGGAGTGGGCTATGAAGGGACATATCATAATTATTGATTTGTCTAAAGATTTATACTTAATGAAATTTGATAATTTAGATAACTACAAACATGTTAAGTTTAAAGGTCCTTATAAGGTAGCTAATCACTACATCCTTGTGCAACGATGGAGGCTAAGGTTTATGGCTAGTGTGGAGTTGGAATGTAGGATTGCAATTTGGATCAAAATTCAACACTTATCGATTGAGCTATATAACGAAGCATTCTTAAGGAGACTGGGTAGTACGTTAAGAGTTATGTTAAAGATTTAAAAATTACATCAATCCAGTCATGAGGATAATTCACATGCATCTGTGTTGAGTTGGGCTTTATTGAAACCTCTGATCCCAAAAATTATTGCTTGTGAACAATTGCTAAACTTAGAGTACGAAGGTCTATATGTAGTATGTTTCCATTGTGGAAAATATGGTCATAAAGTATATTGTTGCCCATCAAGGATAAAAGTTCTTGTGGTTTTAAATGAGGAGAAAGTTGAGGGGAAGATGTGAAAAGATTCTTCCATGTAGAAGGTTGGGGGAGATGTACACATGAAGAATGTGCCTTGGCCTAGGGTTGACGTAGAATAGAATGATAGGGTTGATGTGGATCCTGTTAATGATTAATGATGAGATCACAAAAAATATGAAAAAGGATTTAAATGATAATGATGACTCTATTTATGGCCTATGGATGATTGCCAAGCATCGTAATAAGCAAAAGAATTAGCATTAACCATTGATAAAGCTTGGGAAGAATATTCGTAATAATGATAGGCCTTAAAGTGCAAAATGAACAAAATCTAAGGGCATGGATTTTGTACAACAATCAAAGTGTAGTTCATTAAATAGGAGATTTTTGTTTAAAACAAACTTGATATTATTTTTAAAGGGAATAATTAGGATAAGGTAAAGGATAATGATTTTAATTTTAAAGTTGGAAATACTCTTAGAGGAAAAAAAATCAACAACATGGAGGGAAAGGAAAGGATAAAAAGTTGACTCCTCGTCAAATGGGTCTAATCAAGGGTTAGAAAAAATTAATTGAAAAAGGAAAATAACTTGTGACGAAAAATGATGACATCCAAGTCCAATCACAAAAATCTAAGAATCCTTATGTCTTCTTCAATGCACTTCATGGAAAAGGAGCAGGGCAATGATGTTACTAAACAAGCTAAATACAACTAGTAGCCACCATGAACATGCTAGCTTGCTAGGATTTAAGGGTTTTATTTTGACTCTAATTGATGATGGGTTTCAACATGAAGAAATTGTGATCAATGGAACTCTTTTGGCTAAAACTAACTTGGAGGGATGAGATGTTGGACCTCACCTTGTAGACCATACAAATGTTGTCATGGTAAGTGAAAATGAGGAAAAGAGATCTCATGAAATGCTTGGACTAGCCAAGGTTGCCAACTTAAATCTTTCCACATGAATTTGCTAATGTGGAATTGTAGGGACTTTAGAAGGAGGTTTTTTAACGTCATAAAAAATTTGAAGAAGTATAAGTTCTCTATATTGGTGCTTGTTGAGACTCATATTAGTGGGACAAAGGCCACGAGTATTGCTAATAAATGTGGATTTGAAAAATGTTTCTTACAAGATGCCCAAGGTCATTTTGAGGATATGGCTATTATGGGATGAATGTGATTAGTTTATGGAAATTGTAAAGCACAACTACAAATATATCCTCACAAAAGTTAGATATCGTCAACCAATTCCTTGGTTTCTTAAGATAGTCTATGACAATCCACATTATCATAGGAGGCAAGCTCTTTGGGAGGCTTTAATGGAGGTAACAAATGGTTTTGATGGGCCATGGAGGATCATTGGTGACTTCAATGCCTTGCTAAAGTATTTTGAGTGAAATAAAAATTCAACTCAATCCTCTTTTATGAGTATGGATAACTTTAATCAATTTGTGGAAATGAGTCTTATTGACGTAGGATTTTAGAACTACTTGTTCACGTGAAGCAAAAATGACTTGGAGGAAATTGATAAAATGTTGTGTACTTTTCAATAGAGAATAATGTTACAAGACACAACTATTTTCCACATTCTGAAATTCAAGCTTAACCATCGTCCCCTATTATTGGTGTTTACTAGGACAAATATGGAAAATAGAAGACATAGGCCATTTCAATTCCTAGCTTTGTAGATTTTGCATGATGCTTTTCGAAACTTTGTCAAATCATGTTGGAGGAGTGAAGGGGATTGGAACCAACATATTCTTCATTTCACAAGTGCTCTTCAAAAGTGGAATCATGAAGTGTTTGGTTATATTACATATCGTAAATGGTCTACGCTAAAAAGGCTTTAACAGATAAATAAACAGATGGTGAATTCTGATGATACTTCTTTGAATTTTGTGTAGAAAGAGGTATGAAAAGAATATGAGCAAGTGTTGGTGCATGAAAAGATCATGTGGTTTCAAAAGTATAGGTCAAAGTTGATTATGTTTGAGGATAGAAACTCAAAATACTTTCATGGAATTACCTCAATTTGAACGAAAAGAAATTGCATAGAGTTGATTTAGGACAAAAATGGGGACTAGATTGGTAAGAGTGATGAGTAAGACACCTTTGTTACTCTTATTATAAGGATTTGTTCTCAAATAGTGAGGTTTTTAAATCTTTGTGTTGCAAATTATTTTCCCCAAATTGATTAGTTTGAGTTAGAGATGCTTGGAAGGGAAATGATTTGAGAGGAGATTCATATGGAGATAAAAGGCCATGAGAGGTTTTAAGGCACTAGGCTCGAATGACTATTAAGTTGTTTTTTACTAGTCTTAATGGAACACTACAGGTTATGGTGTATGCAATCTTATTTCATTTATTTTCCTAAATTCTATTGGGGATAAGATAGTTAAATCTTACGTTGATTAACCTTATTTCAAAAATGAAACTTGTTGTGAGAATGTGTAACCTCTATCCCACAAGTCTTTGCAATGTCTCTACAAAGTTATAACAAAAATGCTTGCATTGAGATTGAGAAAGGTGATGGAGAAATTGGTGAGTCCTTGCCGATGTAGCTTCATTCCAAATTGCCATAACAATGACAACATTGTTAATGCCTAAGAGGCAATGAGAAATAAGAAAGGGAAGAAAGAATGGATCACAATAAAGGTTAATCTTGAAAAGGCTTACGGTCACCTCAAATGGAAGTTTGTTAAAGAAACTTTGTAGGATATTGGACGCCCTCCAAATTTCTTTGAGCTTGTTTGGCATTGTATATCTACAATGGAGATAAAAATGCTTTAAAATAAGGAAGCTCTACAAGAATTTACACTTGAAAGAATGATTAGACAAGGTGGTCTTATCTCCCCTTATATTTTTGTACTTTGCATAGAAAGATTTTTTCATCTAATTAATTTAGGAGTTGAGGGTGATTTCTAGAAGCCTATTCAATTAAATAGAGGAGGTCCTTAGCTTTCCCACCTACCCTTTGCTAATGATTTAATGGTTTTTGCAGAAGCTAATATGGAAAAAGCTAGGATTATTAATATGTTCTTGAACATGTTTTGTGAGAGCTGAGGTCAAAAGGTAAATAAGGAGAAAATGATAATTTTTTTCTCGAAAAATGTTCATTGAAATGTATGGGAGGTTGTTACTAAAAAATATGGCTTCTAAATCACTAAAGATTTAGGCAAACATTTGGGGGTTCCTATTTTTCATTCATGACCAAGAAAATAATCCTTTGATTTTTTATGGGATAAAATGAATAAAAGATTAAGCATTTGGAAAAGCAGGATGTTATCTATGACTAGAAGAATTACATTGGCAAAGTCTGTTTTGCAATTTATTTTAAGCTACATAATGCAATTTGTTTGGTCGCCATATTTTGTACATAAAGAAATTGAAAAAAAGTGTCGAGGGTTGATTTGGGGAGATACTAAAAATGAAAAGAAAATTCATACAATTTCTTGGAAGGAGATTTGTACCCCAAAAGCTTTAGGCGGTTTGGGTTTTCAAAAGGCTCGTGACATGAATAAGGCCTTCTTTATGAAAGTGTGATGAAAGCTTTGCATAAAGAAGCAAGTTATCTGGATGCAGGTGATTCACTCTAAGTATAATTGTGGTGATAAGGTTATCCCATACATGGCTTGAGCCAAGAAAAGAATGAATTTCGTGAAAGACATTAGTCAATATTGGGATGAATTCTAAAAGAGTTTAGTTTAAAGGGTAAATAATGACATATTCGTTCTTTTTAGGAAAGATTGTTGGGTTCCAAAGCATGAATTGTTATCTAAAAAAGCTTTAGTATCTTTAGATGAAATTGATAGCATGGAAAAAATTAGTGGTTTTGTTTTTCCATTAGGCATATGAGATATGGGTAGCTTATATCATATGCTTCCATCTTATATCAGCGATGTGATTAAAACCATTATTCCCTTAGTTTTAACAAATGAAGATGATATTTTTACCTGGCGGCATACAAATGATGGTTGTTTTATAGTGGAACCAGTGTATAAGGCTGCTAATGGTAGAACAAATGAGATCAACGTGTTATTTCATTATATTTGGAGATGGAGAGTGTAACGTCCCAAATTCTAAAATGTAAAACACATTTTGTATATTTCTTTTATCAAATTTTAAAATATTTTTGTTTCGTCTAATTGCATGAAATGTTCGAGACTCAAAGACATATGGTGAAATTTGGCTAAAAATTTAAAAGTTTTCTATTTGTTAATGTAAAACAAGAAAAATGAGTATGACACTCAAAATTGCTCTTGCTAACGAAAGTATTACATAAATACTATAAACTCGCGAGTACATATGAACTTAGAAAATATGAAACGTAAAAAGACTAAATACATATATATTATCATATAAATAGGAGTTTGAGATTAAGAGAAAGAAAATATCCACATTACATGCTTAAACTATAATCCAACTCATTCTAAAAGATAATAAAAGATACACGTGACTGAAAAACAAGGTTATTTTATCTTAAGTGTAACACCCTTCTTATTTATTAATTTTTAGAAATTGATTTGATTGACTTATTAAAATTATTAATAATTAAATGTCTAAGTTTTTTTTTTAACATGAAACACTAGAATTAATTTTTCACCTTTATCTATAAATAAATGACTATTGTTATTTTAAAATGACTTTTTAATTCTTCTTTATTACTGAAAATCTCGTATCATGGTAAGAAAAATGAAGATGACAACAATAATACTAATCACATGCATTTCCATTTAGTGAAATTTAAGTAAAAAATATCTATTAGGCATTTAAGTTAAAGGAATACATTTTTAGTTAAAGGAACCTTTATAAGTATACTGGTACATACATTTATAATTAGTGGAATGGTAATTCAATAACATACAAAACATAATATATATATATTTAGTCACAAAAGTTCACATATGATCTTTAAATATAATTTTCCTTCTTCACTACTAGGAGTCATCTCTGTCCACTAGTACCTGTACCCTAGGTCCTAGGTCCTATAAGGGGCTGCATCTGCCACATGTAGCTTTACTTATTCATTATCATCTAAAAATGGGGGGTTGTAGGAGTGAGTCGTCTACCCTTAGACACACATACTCTTGCCTTACCTTATCGTGCCTACTTAAGAATTATAATCATTATAGGGCCCCTCATTGCCTCCAAACTTTCTAACTTTGGGAGAACTTAAACGAAAAGTGTCGTCAAAATCCTTGTCTGCATTTTGAGTGACGATCGGGAGTACATATCCTGTCTGGTACTTGGATCAGGATAATCTCAACTAAACTTGGTAATGCTTCATTTTTTTGAGGACGCCAAACCGATTCTGTGACACCCTCTATCTTAGAGTCGCTCACAACTTGACTCCTTCTCTACCCCCAAGGACTTAACTAAGCATACGTATATTCCTTAGGTACCTATTGTAGTTAACCCATGCAGTTCTCAAATCTTAAGTCTCACACGTATATTTTTTATCGATAACTTCCTCCACCAATCTGACAATTGATTCTCTTGGTATTAACTTCAATCTCTTAGGTTATTTCTCCTCAGTCAATCAGGCGCTTACGTATCATTTCCATTCTTACCCTTAGCAAGAATATTTATACATAGGGAGTCATTTGCCACTACTAAAATATGTGACTGTCATAGACGTGGACTCATCTACTAACTTAGGGTTTATAAATATATAAGTTCTATCTAATAACTAATGCTGTAAAGTAATCTTTACAATTTCCTTTATTAGAAGTCAACACAGAGTATCCACACATCATTTCTATAATAAATAATAGTCAATAACAATAAAAGAGTGATAACACAAAATTTTCTTTCTATGTTTATTATTTCTCTTCTATCTTTTCTTTATCTCTCTTTATTCCCTCTCTTTACTTTCGCTCTCCACTTTCTATTTTTCTTTTTACTTCCTCTGTCTTTTCCTTTTATCTCTATCTCTCCCTGCCCTCTCTTTCTCCTATCTTCTTTTCCTTCTTTTTCTTTCTTCTTTCTCCCTCTCTTTTTCTTTCCCCCTTGTCTCTATCTTCTTTCTCTCTCCTCTCTCTCTTTCTCTCATTCTTTTTCTTTCTTTCTCTCTCCTCTCCCTCCCTTTCTTTTTCCCTCTTTCTCTCTCCCTCTTTTTCTCCTTCCTTTTTTCTTTTTCTTCCCCCTCCTAGTCGTCCTTGTCTTCTTTCCTAGTTTCCATCTTCTCTTTTCTTCTTTCTTTCCCTTTTTTTCTCTTGCTCCTAATACCCCACTTGTTGTCTTAGCATTTTAACAAGATTTTCATTTTCAAATTCCACATACAATTCAATTTAACAGTATCATCAAAATATCACAATTGGATTAATTTGATTCATCAGCCATATTAATTCTCGTAATAGTTCGAAGTCTAATTTCGAATTCCTAACTAAAATTTGCTTAGAATACAAGCTTGGTCGTCTTGTAACCATGGCTTGTAGAGAAAGAAAATTGAATTACCAAATTTGACAATCACTTATCATTTTCATTGGCTCAAGGGTGTATTATGGAATTAACATTAGTAGAAAGGGATTCGTAAAAACAGTTTAAAGAATTAGAGGCTCCTCCTACTTGGTTTGAGCTTTTTTGGCGAAGAATTTTGAGTTTTTTGGAAAGGTTTGGTTTCTGGGTTTGGTTGCCCTGTTGGTTTTGATTTTGGTACGAGAATGATGCTAGACTATTCTCGAACGGGTATATCAGTCAAATGTGGTCAAAGGAGTTCAATTCATGAGTGAATTCGCGAGTTTTGTTTTTTTCATATTGAGCTTCCTCCGTCCATGGCTACTTTGTATTTATAGGGTGTTTGGACTTAAATTTGAGCTTATAAAATTTGTGATGGATGGGCGAAGACGTTTATGCAGGTTATAGGGTGTAGAGGCTATTATGGGTGAAAGGAAGTAGAGGCGGAGTGGGCGTCACAAAGAGGAAGAAGCTCGAGAAGGAGGAGGTGTCATTAACGACGTGGCTGAATTGCGACCTTTCATTTATGTTGTAGAAAGCTTAAAGGGAAAGAAAGGTGTGTTTATAACAACGAAAGCACTACAGACTAGTTATGACACTGGACTCCTGTGCTAGGTCTTGGGTTTGAGCCCCTCCCCTGTGTTTTTGGTTGCGTTTATTTTATTTATTATTATTTTATTTTTAAACTAACATAACACCTATAGTTTGTTAGTGCCTTCCTTTCGTGCTAGTGGCTTCCAACTTAGTTGGCACAACGCTGCTTTACCTCTCTTCAAGGCACGGGTTCGAGTCCCAACAACGCCTTTTCCATTTCGTTTTTCAGGCTTTACATATACATATTTTCCTTTATTGCTTATATACTTATTTCGCCTTACAAAATTACTTGGGGCTTCATAGCTTAGTGGCGCCCAGTGCCTTCCTTCCTCTCAAGGGTTTGGGTTTCGAACTCAACCCTTCCCCTTTTCTTCTTTTCCTTTTTATTAATTATATAATATTATATAATTATTATTTTTCTTTTATAAACATTCTAAAAATCCTAAAATTTCTAAATTATATTTTCTTATTCATTTTACATATTTTCTTCCACTATCACTTCTATATTTATTCATTTATTTCCAGTTTACATAAAAAATATATTTATTTTTCTTAAAATTTCAAAAAATTCATATATTTAAAAATTTATATTTATGTTTATATTCATGTTTATCAATTAATTATATCAAACAAAATTTTCTTAAATTATTGTAATTTAAACTATCATTGGCTTCTAATTGTTTGATTAATAAGTATTTATTTCATAATAATCATTTACACTTAATTATTTATTTGTTTATAATATTTTAATATTTTAATGCACTCTCAATATTAATAATCAATACTAACAAAATATAAATACCAATAAAAGAAAAATTCTTGCTATTGAAATTTTCTAATATCTAATTTTTGTAGTTTATTATTTTTCTTTGAATTTCCTAATATTTCATTTATCTTATTTTATTTTTATTTTATCACCATGTTACATTAAGTGTCTTCATAAATTCGTTAAAAAGGAAACCTAAACTCAATGCAGTAATCTCTAAAATCTAATCTTATGTATGTCCATTTCGCTAGGCAGGGGTCAGTGGGTCAAAAAAGACGGAAGATCCCAGTAGTAGATTCCCCTAGAGATGACCTCATTAGGGTACTCCTTCAGGTCCTCTTCAATGTACTCCTTTTCCTCACTCTCGTGTAATCAACTTGCACTTTTAACCTTTGTCTCTAGAACCTCAAACTCTACTTCGAGTACCTCAAGAAAGGAATAAGCCATGTTGCTTCATCAAAAAGCACACAAACAATTCAAGAAAGACACGTGTAAATATTAACCACTCGCATGTGGTTTCCTAACACTCTCACTCCTAATATTAAAATGTTAGTACCTAATTTGTGAGATATTCATCATATTGGCCAACTACCACAAGAACTCCAAAAAATTAGTGGTCTTGTAGATTTTTGGAAATGTGGATGAATATTGGGAGTACACCCTTCACTATGGTATAATAACGAACTCTCACCAATAAGAGTTGGACATCGTAAACAATTGGGGTTGCTAAGCTGGCTTTGTGACACTTTTAATCACCACCTGGTGTTATAACCCTAATGACTTGTTGCCCTTACAATTCGCATATTAGAGTACTAGTTTGTAATCCATCCACTCTTTAAGGATTGACTCCTTAACAATTCATCTTCACTAAGATTTTTCTTTACCTATTGTTGTGGGAAAGGTGCTACTAGCATAGGTACTGAGCATGGGGAACTGGCACACGACCCTCGAGGTTTCTTACCTTAGGTTTCAAACGTTTCATAAATCAAAGTCTTTGCCTCCTTCACCCTCAGCTGGTAAATAGTGTCATTCTGATGATCGTTTTGTTCTTTTAAGCTATAATATAATCCATCAACTGTAATATCTCACACGACTCTTTGATTCATGTAGTTTCGGCATTTTGCCTCTCACTTGTATATTTAGAGCCTGGTTCTCACAACAAGTCTCGATCCACATAAGTTACATCATGACAAATCTACCACACACGCGAAAACAACATCAACTTCTCTTTATTAAATTTTGTATATATCTCTCCTTTCAGTTTTACAATATCTTTCACTCAAGCTTTATGAAAATTAAAATGTTAGAAATATTATTTGTCCTTAATTCACTATCTTTTTATTAAGATTTTATTATTTTCGTTGTTGTTTAAAAACGATTAACAAAAAATTTAGTTTAATCTCATTGCAGGTTTATATGGCCACACATAGAATAAATGTTATATCTTTAATGTTCTTCAAACACATAATAAATTCACATTGAATTTAATATGCCAAAATGATAATTTATATACCATTAAATATAAATAGTTTCAGACAATTAAAGTTTCATAAATATCACATATAGAGAATTGCTTGAAATTCACACTTTCCAAGTCTCAAAATTCAAGATTACAGTCAAAACATATTATTTATGATGTGCATAAGATCATGTCATTTCATTTTAAGAAAAAAAAAGACTAAGTTTCTAAACATAATGAAAATAATGTTATATTTTGGCTTTAGAAAAAAGGCAAAATCATCACTAAAAATTTATATCATATCATATTTTAAAATACTAGATTTCTATATATAAACAAGGATATTTAAATATACTTTTTGAAAAGGTATAATTTATTATAAGCAAAAATTTATAAAAATAAATTAAGGTAACATAGTTAAATATTTTTCAAAACAACATTGGTAAAAAATTTCTAAACCTTCCAAATATTATTTTTAATCAATTCTTTTTCCAACACGTTGTCAATGCGATTATCTTTACAATAATATAAAATAAACTTTTAATTCAATTTGTGAAATTTTTGGCAATTATTTTACTAAAATACTTTTCTAGCAAAAAATTGACTTGAAAACCATAGAAAACTTACAAAATCATTTTCTTTGGTATGACCCTACACATTGTTCAATAACTACACCAAAAGTTTCACCAAGGTAAAAATAGAAATCAATTTTTAAATGGAAATATTTTTATATATTATGAAATATCTTGAAGTCTATATTTCAAAACATATTTACAATATTAAAAAAAAAATCTACAAAAATTATTAAAAATCTTTCAAGGTGACATACTCAAATTTCACTAACACTAAACATAGTCCAATGTTTTCCACTTTTTGGAGGCTTCCCATAAAGGATTGATATTTTACCTTTTCCACCTAAAATATAACACCTAGACCTTTTAAACAAGGTAAAAATCGAACCCTAACTCGTTTTCTATTGTTCCCAATAACTAAATCTTCAAGGATCATTTTCTAGTGACAAAAGTCATCATTGCATGCATTACCTCATAATTGTAAAAAATATTTGAAAATGTTCCTAACCTTCAAAAATTAATAAAAATACATGGTTGGAAAGATAATTTTATCTACTTTCTAAACATGCAAATAAATCATAGTGGGAATGAGTCATTAAGCACAAGTTCAAAAACATCATGCCTTGTCAACCCAAAAACTAAAGTCAAAAGGGACATCTTGAATGTTTGATCCAACCTGCTTATTGATCTTATCTTCCAAAAGACCCAAAGGATGAAATGTGCATTTTTGTGTCTATTTTTATTGAAAATAATATTTAAAGCAATCCATTGATTGGATCAAAAGATATGTCTAAATTGGTGACATATGAACATGTAGGAAGTTAAGTTCTAGCCACAATTTTCTATTTTTTTCATAAATAAAATTGTAACTAATTTTAAAAAAATCTAAACAAAATTGGGCAGAATCTCCTTTTTTTGAGGATCATCCTCAAGGCTTGAAAAGAAAACAAGTAGAAGAGCATATGAAAACCAACAAAATTAGCCAATAGATGCAACAACCAAAAATAGGATAAAGAAGAAATCGTTTACAAGACATGCAAGCAAGGTTTTTGAAACAAAATGACACATGTAAAAGCTAAATTTGAAACCTTGAATGAACCTTGGCTTCTCAACTTAGCCAAGAAGCTTGAATCCACAATAATAACCTAGCTTTACCAAGGGTTGAAGAAGAGTGATAGTTTAGATGAGAATAAATGGTGCTTAGTGCCTTGGGAGAGATCTCAAGCCCTAGATTTCTCCTTTTAAGCTCACGATTTGCTCTTGGCAGAAAATGAGAGAAAGTAAAAATAAATTTTGATGTATATAAGTGAGGGAGAGTGTTTTGCATGTATAAAAATAAATGGGTTAGAATTTCTAGGGTATTAATGGTGAGATAAGATTTAATTTAGTTGGTTAGATGTTAATGTTATGTTTTAGTAGATTTAGGTGGGGTTTTCTATGAGAGTTTGAGTGTGGGATATTGAGATTATCAGCCAATGGACTACTACCATGTGGTTTCTTGTGGGGCCCACTTGGTCCAAAAGAATTTTCATGAAAAACATGTAGTAAACCATTTTTCGATCAATTTTCAACAATTTTTCATCCAATAATGTTGCTCGTTTTTCGCTTCTATTTTATTTCTCTTAAAATATGATTTTATCTTTCTAATAGATTGATTAGAATAATTTAAGTTTTAGTCAGATGAAATTTAAATTTTTTCTTATGGATGTTTTTCTTATGAAAGTTTATTAGTAAACAAATAATGAGTGAAAATTTTAGGGTGTTATAGAGAGTTTCGAGTGGATGCAGATGCGTGAATTGAAAGTTGCTCGAGAAGGTTTAGTCACCAACTCTTTGAGACATGCAAAGGGTATGACTTAGTCTAATTTATGCCTAATTTGTTTGCAAGCTCCAAAAAAGCCAATTCAGTTATGAATGATTACATGTTGGCAACCAAAGTTTGGACCAAGCTCAAAGCTAGAAATGTGGATAATAGGTTTTTCATGGAAGATCATCATTCATGGATGCATGGGAATATACGTAAGCCAGCAGGAAATAGAGATAGGTCTTGGGATATAATTTTTGGAGTTACATTATATTACATGTGTAAGAATAGAAACAATGTGGTGTTCTCAACTTTCTCTTTCACAATGGATAATATCTTTGCTGTAATTTAGAATATCCAATAAAGTAGTCATATTGTTCGTGTCCTAATAACATCAAAGTCCACCAATAGGAATGCTTCTCATATTAGTTGTGTTCCCTCTCCTGAAGAAGCCTATACACTAAATTGTAATGAGGTTGTTTCAATCGAAGGGGTTGCAACATATGGGGGAACCGTAAAGGATCATAATGGTGTAATGGTCTTATCTTTTGCATACAAAAGTAGTGCTTGTACTGTATCCCAAGCTGAATTACGAGCAATCATAATAGGTTTGCGGATTGCATGGTATAGAGGTTTCTCCAAGCTTCTAGTTGAATCGAATTCCATGTATATGATTTCTCTTATTGAGGGAACATGTGACCATGCATATAATTGTTTCCAATTGATCAAGGTGATTAAGGATTTTATTATTAAAGGGAGACTATACTCATAGTCTCGTATTTATAGGGAAGCAAACCAAGTGGCCGATGTTCTTGCAAAATTTAGGTTATCTCTTGAAGGGGAAGGTAGAATTTTTTATGTTCTTCCAGATGATATCTTATCATGTTCTAACTAATATAAGTTGTATTTCATTTTCTCGTGATTTTTAATAAAGTTTCTTCTTTGGGGCTATAGCCACTCTTATTCATAAAAATAATTATTAACCATTTATTTCTTGGAAAAAAACTCTTAACCATTTATATTGCAAACGAAAATGAAATTACAAGCAAGTGAATGGCAAATAAAAATTTAAAGAATAATAAAAGTGAATAGTTAAAATGTAGTTATCGTTAATATTTATTTAATCAAGAAATATTACAACAAAATGTTTTATTTTGAAATATAAAAATCGATATATTGAAAAATAATATTATAATTCAAGATTGACAATTAATCTTTTATTACTTAAAGTAATATATATGAGTGAAAAAATTTTCCTCTAAAACTTTAAGGATTAATTTTCTAATTTTAAATATATTAAAACAATCACAAAATTAAAAATTAAACTAAATGAAAATTAATAAATATAGTTTTATTTATC